>CM064918.1:32653254-32783234 GCA_032727855.1 Quercus ilex subsp. ballota | reverse complement strand
ATCATGCAGCTGATAAAACTGTTGCCCACCATTTAATGCAGAGGCGACAGGCTACTCCAACTAGAAAATTTCCCCTACAACCACTGACTCTCTCTCTCTCTCTTTATATTCTTGCTCCCAATTGGAATGCCTTAGAGTACTTTGACTCATCTCTTCCTTCCTCGGGCAGCTTTCCCTCCTCTGGCCCGTGGACGGTGACATCCTTACAATTATAACTACAGCTCTTCAGATCCATCCTCGGCTCCTCGGGCACCCACAATAGCCCCTAAAAACGTTCGCTATTGTTTTTGAGGACAAAAGCGAAGTTTTTTAGTCACATAGGTAAACTATGCAACGTGCCCTATGTGTTCCCTGACGTGTTAACGACTTTTCACATGTCTCCAGCACACTCCTGATGCTTCAAAATCCACAATTTACATTTATGGTGTCAGCAGCTGCTTGTCCCCCACGTTCTACGGTTCGATTAGGATCCAACGGTTCCCATCTCCCCTCATTTATGGGCGGGCAATTTACCGCCCACTTTTTCACTCCTATAAAAGGAGAACTTGGGGCTAGCTGAGGCTTATTTTTACATTCTGGAGATTTGAGTTGAAGAAACCTCCTGTGGAGCATTTTTTGCATTACAGATAGGTGTGTTGATTTTCTTGTTTCTACTTTTTCATAAGCTTAATATTTCACACCCCACAAAACTCCATGAGTCGAAACGCTAAGTTAGTGGACACTCCTGAGGCTAGGGCAGTCTTTAAGGCACAATATAGGATCCTTGACAGTGTTGAAATCTGGCACTCGTGAATACAATAAGTGGTTGGTCTTGCACAGACCCCCCGAATCTGTAGTGATTCCTATAATTGCCTTCATTAAAGGCGGGATGGAACTTCCCCATGGGAAGGGTCACTAGGAATTTCCTAATAAACTATAGGCTGACCCCCACCCAATACTCCCCAAACGTCTTTAGGGTCCTCGAGTGTGTAGATATGCTAAATAGGAAGATAAGGACTAACCTCACATGGCATGACGTAAACTAGGTGTACAATTGCCAAAAAGGGGAAAAGACCAAATACTACATCAAGTGTAAAGTTCCCGCTGTTAGATTAATCTCCTGCCTACCTGGACTCAAGCAAAGGTATGTACAAGGACTTCCTCATCATCTTAGGAGACTGGCACAATGGAATTGCATTATCCCACCCAGGAAAGGGAATCAAGTAGGGTTCCAAAGGACCGGAGTCATACATAGGACTTTTACTTGGCTTTATTAGTATGATAGTTCTCCCTTTATTTGTTTTACTTACAACCCTTCTTGTTTTACTTGGCAGAAAAATACCACACTGCCCCAGTCAAGCACCTGGTAAATTTCAAAGACTTGAACCGAATCCTCAAGTCAGAGATCTTCTTGCACAAGGACGGCCAACTTTGAGCAACTCACATCATCTTGGATACAAGCCCTCCACCAAACGTTTTCAAAGTTCGAAGAACGTCATTAGAGCCAGGGGACCCCCGCTTGGCTTTAATTGACGTGGTCGTCCTAGGATTTCTGCTATCTGAACCTCCTCCAGAAGGAACTTAGGACGCCCAAATCCCAGCCCCTTTAGCTGCTAGGCTCCTCTACTCCCAAGAACCACCTCTCCCTTCGGACGACGAAGCCAAGGAGTCCACACTCGAGCTTGCCCTCTAGGAGTCACTAACAAGGACTTCGAGGTCTTCTATCAACATGAAGACCTTAAAGACACTCCTAGCACCTTGCGTTCACATCTAAAACCCACGCAAGTTAGCACCAACCAAGAGGCCACGAACATCCCAGAAGGCATGGGATTTGAAGAGAAAACGTCTGACCTGCTGACATTGCTCACTACCCACGCTGGGGGTTCCTCCCCAACCGTGCTAGTAGTGACTCGGCCACCTACTCCTGCCCCAACATGCACCACTTCCGTGGAGGTAGCAAACAAGAAACAAAAGAGGGCGTAAGAAGGTAAAAGCCCAGAGGTGCCGAGGATGGGGAGGTTACCTAGTCCTTCCACCAGCCCCCTGCCAAAGAAGCCTGAACGGGGAAGGGGCAACAGAAGAAGACCTCCTCAGGAAGGACTGCCAAGGATGGAGGGGACCAGCCTAAGAAGCCCGCCATCTGGACACCTCTGTTCACCCTCAGCTCGGACAATCTAGTGCTTGATGATGCTAACTTGAGGGACCCCCAAAAGGGTAGCTCATGCTTAGTGGCAGAGTGCCTAAAAAAGGCATTATGCTTGCCGGAGGATATGGTAGAGCTGGGGTCTTTTAGGAAGCGCAAAGTCTTCCTTGCTTTGAAACAAGACCTTGCCAAGGTATATCTCTTTTCTTAATATACATCATTAACTTGAAGAAGTTTTAGCCAACACTTACATTTTTTCTTTTTTTTATGTGTGTAGGACATCCAAGCTGCCTTTATGGCTAAGGAATGGGTGGACCATTCCCTGGACATGGCCAGAGAAGCCAAAAATAAGTTAGAGGCTTCCGAGAAGGCCCACATAGACGCAGACAAGAAGCTTAAAGAGACTTTTTTCCAGAAAAATGCTGAGTCCACCCTCAAGGGCTATGAGAAACAGGCAGCTGACGCCTTTAAGGCCTAGAAGAAGGCCGAGAACAAAATGGCTCTGACTGTGATGAGCTTAAACAAGCAAAGAAGCAATTGGAGGCCAAGAAGGCCGAGAAATCCCATGCCGAGCAGGCTGCCTTTGATGCGATTATGACCAAGGTAGCTGAAAGCCTTATTGCCCAACTCAGGGATGTCGCTCGGGCCTTCTGCTTGGAGGTATGGGGCTAGGCCGTGAGTGCTACTAGGGTTAGCACCGAATCAAAGCTACGAGCTCCTGATAATGTGTACTATCCCCCTGCATTGCATTTAGCGCCCACCACCCCTCAGCCTCCAGCAGATCCCGGCTCTACTTCCCCTTCTTCTTCAGACCAGCCTACCCCTACTCCCTCTACTGCCCTTACCAAAGACAAGGAGCCAGAGCAGCCCACTCCAGCCGACGTGGAGACAGGAGAAATAATGGAGGTGGCTCAGCTGAAGAGAAAGAAGAAGGAGAAAGAACAGGAGAAGAAGGGAGGGAAAGGAAATAAGACCTCAGCTTAGCTCCACCTAGGACTTAAGAGAAGAAAAAAAAAAACCATTTTGTAACTAATCCCGAATGTATCTAATGTCTCTCATCTTGTACTTAATTTTTTACAAATTAATGAAAAGGACTTAGAGTTATTTACTGCTTCTCTTAACTATTCAATTTGTAATTGTCATTTTATATCTTACACTACTGTCTTTCCTTTATAAAAATTTCATCATACTAACCTATAACTTATTCATGGAATTTCCCTATCCCTTTATCTAATCTGGAATGATTTGAACTAGAATTAGCAGACTGGTCCACAAATCTTGGGAAAAATTTCAACCAACACTTACCTTAATTTGGACTTGGAATCTCACAATAAAACCATTAGCAATGATCCCAAAACCCAAAGAGATACTTAAGACTTAATTTCTACTCAACACTTAGAACGTTTCCCAAAAATGTTAATTTACCCTAGGCTTGTGACCCGAGGAGCCAAACAAGGCCTACGTTCTGTTTAATACTTAGAATATTTCCTGCAATGTTAATTTACCCTAGGCTTGTGACCCAAGGAGCCAGACGAGGCCTAGGTTTTGTTTAACACTTAGAACATTTCCTACAATGTTAATTTACTTTAGGCTTGTAACCTGAGGAGCTAGACAAGGCCTAGGTTCAGTTTAACACTTAGAACATTTATAGCAATGTTAATTTACCCTAAGCTTGTGACCCAAGGAGCCAGATAAGGCCTAGGTTCTATTTAACACTTAGAACATTTCCTGCAATGTTAATTTACCCTAGGCTTATGACCCGAGGAGCTAGACAGGGCCTAGGTTCTGTTTAACACTTAGAACACTTCCTGCAATGTTAATTTACCCTCAACTTGTGACTCGAGGAGCCAGACAAGGTCTAGGTTCTGTTTAACACTTAGAACAGTTCCTGCAATGTTAATTTACTCTAGGCTTGTGACTCGAGGAGCCAGACAAGGCCTAGGTTTTGTTTAACACTTAGAATATTTCCTGCAATATTAATTTACCCTAGGCTTATGACCCGAGGAGTCAAACAAGGCGTAGGTTCAGTTTAGCACTTAGAATATTTAATAGACTAATTGTTTCAGCAAACAAATCCATAATAAGACACGACCATTCGAGATATGAGTTGCAAAGGAAATCATTAATAATAATAACATCGTAGATTGTTTACATTCCAAGGGCGAGGAATTACATTTTCATCCAAATCTTCTAAATAATAAGCCTCAATGCTAGCAATGGAAGTGACCCTGTATGGCCCTTCCCAGTTAAGGCCTAGTTTTCCCCAGGTAGGGTTCTTTGCTGTCCCCACCACTTTCCTCAAGACCAGGTCTCCTGGAGCTAATGGCCTAGACTTCACCCCCTTTTCATACCATTGCTTAAGTTTCTATTGGTAATATGTCATCTTAGCCGTTGCCACTTCTCTTCTTTCCTCAACTACATTTAGGCTGTCTAGGAGTAAACAATTATTCTCTTCAACATTGAATTAATCAATTCTCAAAGTTGGGAATCTAGACTCAAGGAGAATTACTGCCTCTGTCCCATAATTCATTGAAAAAGCAGTCTCCCCATGTTGATCTTTGGGGTGTGGTACAATAGGTCCACAATACGTGGGGAAGTTCATCCACCCATTTCCCTTTGGCGTCATCCAACCTTTTCTTCAGCCCAAACACTATAACCTTATTGGTGGCCTCAGCTTGTCCATTCCCTTGAGGATAGGTAGGCGTAGAATATCTGTTCTTAAATACCTAACTCCCCACAATATCTTCGAAAGGCTTTGTTGTCAAATTGAAGACCATTATCTAAGATTAGTGTGTGAGGAACTCCAAACTTTGTGACAATATTCCTCTAGATGAACTTTTTAGCATCCACATCTCAGATATTAGCAAGTGGCTCAACTTTCACCCACTTGGTAAAGTAGTTCATGTCGACGAAGAGCCATCTTCGGTTCCCTATAGCTCGGAGAAACGATCCTACTCTATCTAAGCCCCACTGAGTGAACGGCCAAGGGCTAGATAATGGATTCAGGACTCCCCTTGGATAATGAATATTTGAGGCATACCTCTGACATTGGTAACACCCCCTATATGACTCCTACATATGCCTTCATGTAGCTCTTCCAACAAAGGCTCTACTGCCTCTGGGTGTATGCACAACAAATATGGCCCTAAGAACGCTTGACCAACTTTTACTCCTCAGATAGCCAATAGCAAGGAGTGCTTCTACGCACCTTCTCAGCCTCACACTTGTCCTCAAGCAATACCCCCTTCTTCAAAAAGGTTACAATGGAGTCCATCCAGATTATCCCCACATGAAGGTTATACACCTTGATTGAGGATACTTTTGTGAGACTTGAGCTATCCATATCCTTAATAACAACAACCCGAAGAAGACTTGACCTTAGAGAAGTGGCTAGCATTGCTAGAGAATCTACATGAGAGTTCTATCCCCTAGGGATTTGCTTCAATACAAAACCCTTAAACTGAGCTCGGGCACTCTGCACCTTAGCAAGATACCCATACATCTTCTCATCTCAAGCTTCAAAGTCTCTATTAACCTAGCCCACGACTAGTCTAGAATCAGAGTACAACTCAACCACTTCTCCTCCCAACTGCTTGACCATAGCTACTCCTGCTAACAGGACCTCGTACTCGGCCTCATTATTGGTGGCTGGGAAACCTAATTGTAACGATTTCTCTATTATCAACTTCTCAGGAGTGATCAACACAATCCCTATTCCTACTCCCTTTTGGTTAGATGCTCCATCCGTATAAACCTCCCACGGGGGAACAACAATGGCCGACATGACCAATATCCCTATAACTGCTTCCTTCTTCTTGAAGGTACCCTTGGTGAACTCCGCCACAAAATCTACCAGAATCTATCCTTTTACGGTGGTCCGAGGCATGTACTTGACATCATAAGCTCCCAGCCTAGTTCCCCATTTAGCAATCCTGCTTGTATAATCTGATTTCCTCAAAAGAGCTTGCAAAAGGAGCTGGGTGAACACCACAACAGTGTGGGCCTAAAAATAATGAGGAAGCTTCCTAGTGGCATACACTATAGCCAACATCGCCTTCTCCAAAGTTAGATAGCGCGTCTTAGCCTCCTGTAAAGATTTACTTACATTATAGACGAGCCTCTGAATTCTGTCCTCGTTTTTTACCAGGATGAGGCTAACAGCATAGTCGGTGACTACTAAGTATGCATACAACACTTCCTCCTTCTCGGACCTAGAAAGTATAAGAGGATTGGACAAATAATGTTTAAGGTCCTCGAAAGCTGTTACACACTCCTCGGTCCATTGAAAATCCTTCTATTTGTGAAGCAACTAGAAAAGAGGACGACACCTGTCTACAAACCGAGAGATGAACCTATTTAATGCTACTGCCATCCCAGTCAACCTTTGCACCTCCTTGGGATTTCGAGGAAGATGCAAAATGTTAATAACCCTAATCTACTGGGGGTTGACCTCAATCCCGTTGTGAGTAATCATGTAGCTCAAAAATTTGCCTGAGCTAACCCCAAAAGAACACTTAGACGTGTTTAGGCGTAACTTATGCTTTCTCAAAACCAAGAAAGTCTCCTCTAAGTCAACCAAATGCTCTACTTCTTGCCTGCTCTTTACTACTATGTCATCAATGTATGCTTCCATATTCCTCCTGATCTGCGATTCAAACATTCATGTCACCATTCTCTAATACGTGGATCCTGCATTTTTTAGGCTAAAGGGCATCACTCGATAATGATAGTTTCCATTAGTAGCATGAAAGGCCGTTTTCTCCTGGTCAGACAATGATAGGGGTATCTGATGGTAACCCTAAAATGCATCCAAGAAACTCATCTGAGGATGTCCCACTGTGGCGTCCACCAGCTAGTCAATTCTAGGAATGGGGAAGGAGTCTTTTGGGCAAACTTTATTTAAGTCAGTGAAGTCCATGCAAACTTGACACTTTCCATTTTTCTTCTTAAGCACTACTATGTTGGCCAGCCACTCAAGATAGAAAATCTCCTTAATGGCCCCATCCTGCTCTAACTTGTTTACCTCTGTCCTGACTACCTCAGCATGATCTTTGGACGATTGCTGAGGAGGTTGTTTACATGGCACAGCCTTGGGATTAACATTTAGCTGGTGACATATAAACCCGGGGTCAATTTCTTGAACATCATAAACACTCCATGCAAAAACATCAATGTTAGCATTTAGAAACTTCACTAACTCTGCCTTTTCCGAGGGTGGCAATTGGGATCCCACTTAGAAATATTGCTCCTGATCCAGCCCTATTATCACCTTTTCCAAGTCCTCGGATAATTCTCCAAATGCCTCGATCTGCTGCCCCCTGTAAGCCCCTTTAGTTGTTTTGGGAATGGATCTTTAATAACCGTAGTAGGACCTGAAGGCTGTCGCATTATTGCTGACACTAAGCACTGCCTAGCCGTGGCCTAATCACCCACTAACTCTCCTACTCTCCCCTGAGTAGGATATTTGACCTTCAAATGTAAGGTTGAGGGCACGACACCCATAGCGTGAAGCCAGGGTCTAGCCAGGATAGCTGTGTAGGGGGAAAATGCTTCTACTACTATGAAATTAACCTGCACCTCCACATCCCCAACTTGTATGGGTAGTTTTATCATTCCTCGGGGGACCACCATTCTACCATAAAAACCCATCAGTGGTGAATTATACCTTTCCAGGTCCTTGGGCCTTAAGTTTAGTCCCCTGTATAAATAAGGGTACATGATCTCTGCTCCACTTCCCTGATCAACTAGCACTCTTTTCACATTGTAACCCCTAATCCTAATAGTAACCATTAAAGCATCATCATGTGGTTGGAGAGTTCCTTCTTATCCTCCTCAGAGAATCCCAGGGTAAGGGTGACCATCACCCTAGCTTTTTTAGGAGCCTGATCATTGGCCTCCATGTCACAACCCCCAACCACGAATATAACCCTAGTGCCCGAGGTCCCATTATTCCCTGGCCTGGCAAGGATCACATTAATGGTACCCAGTGCTGGCCGAGGGGAGCTTCCCTTGTGAAACTCAGCTCCTGAGTGACCAAATAGTCCTATAGGCTGATGTTAAAACTGATTGAGTTTCCCTGTCCTCGCCAATTGGCTTAGGTGATCTCGTAGGGTTCTGCAATCCTCCTAGTATGTCCTCGGTCTTGATGGTAGTGGCAATAGAGGCTTTGGTTTCTTCTGGATAAGTCTCCACCCATCTTACTGGGCCATTTAAAATAAGGCTCATTCTTGATTTTCTCTAGTATGTGATACACTGGCTCTTTAAACAATGAGTTGACCAACTGAGCTCCCTCTGATGAAGCCTGATTAGGGAACTCCTCTCGAGGGTGATTACCCTGGTACCCACCTCTCCGAGGATCCCTCATCTCAGGGAACATTTTAGCCTTGCCTTTTCCCTGTATCTGGTTCTTCTCTACCCGTTTATACTTATCTATGTGATCCATAAGTTAGTGCATGTTCAAGGCGGACTTCATCGTCAACGACTTCCTTAACTCGTGCTCGGCAGGGAGCCCAACCTTGAAGGTCCTCACAACCACATCCTCAAAGTTTCCATCAATCTCATTACATGTTTCCCAGTATCTGTCTGAGTAAGTCTTGAGGGTTTCTCCCTCCCTCATCAGCATAGACAACAAAGAATCTACAGGTTTGGGGACCTTATTGCATGTTATGAATCTAGCCTCGAAAGCCCTCGTTAGCTCCTTAAAAGATCCCACCAATCCTTCCTTTAGGGCATCAAACCAATGCATAGCCACAGGTCCAAGACTGGAGGGGAACACTTTGCAAATTAGAGCCTCATTGTTGGCATGAACTGCCATCTTTTGATTAAAGTGGCTGACATGCTGCACGGGATTAGTCCTCCCATTGTAAATGGCAAACGTTGGCTGAGGAAACCGATGAGGAAACTTGGCCTTGTTAATCCTTCTAATGAAGGGTGATTTAGAAATCTGCTGTAAGGCCTTACTCATTGCATTATTCCCCATGCCATGGTGGGCAGGCCATTTCTCACGTTCATAACTGCTCTTCTCCCATTTGTCCTTGCTTGAAGAAGCTGAATAGGACTCATTAGATGGAGTTCTAGACCTGCGATGGTACGAACGGTCCCTACTTCCCCTAGAACCATCACTTGGTGGGAGGAGGGGGGGGAGGGCTTCTTCTTTCACGTTCCCTGTGCCTCAGCTTGCTGTGCAAGTGATCTATTTCCTGCTACAACTTTCGTGTCTCCTAATCATACAAGGCATGACTCCTAGTCTTTGAATGACTTCGCTAAGTACGCTCAGTGTGGTAAGACTCCACCACAATGCTTGGGGTATGTTGCCTATCTCTCCTTCACTCCAAGTTAACAAACTGGTTCTCCCTCAAGGAGCCAACTGATTCCTCCCTATCCCAGCTTATGTTAGCCATAAATACTCAGGACGAATACATCACACCTTGTTGTTTCCCACAGACGGCACCAATTGTAAGGACCAAAAAATCAGACGGCCCAAGCCCACTTAGAACAGTGAGTTATACAGTTCAACCTTGGCCCAAATCAATGAAATTTGTAAGAGAGGAAAACGAACAACAAGAGAGGGCTTTGCCCAAGGATCAAAATAAAGAGGAAAAGGCTAATGTTATCAAATAAATGAGCATATATCCCTCCACAAGCTTGCCCGAGGAGGCTAAGATTATACAAAAAGTTGCATTGTTCACTCTCTTCTCTCAATGCTCTTCTTCTTTCTTTTTGATACTGCTGTCTCAATCCCTTTTTCTTAAACCCCTCTTTTCTTATATACTTCTTCTTTCTTCATATCTCAACCATTCATCCCTACCTAACTAGCTTTCTCTCATGACACTTGTCTTTTTCTACATCTGAAGAAGGTGGTGGAAGGAGTTTACTTAGCTGTAACTTACACTGTTCAGGTCAATTCCTCATCAATGCAACTGATAAAGTTGTTGCCCACCATTTAATGCGAATGCAACAGGCTACTCCAAACTAGAAATTTCCTCTACAACCACTGACTCTCTTTTTCTCTCTCTCTCTTTCTTCAGATTCTCACTCCCACTTGGAATGCCTTAGAGTACTTTGACTCATCTCTTCCTTTCCTCAGGTGGCTTTCCTCCTCAAGCCCGTAGACTATGACATCCCCACAATTATACTGCAGCTCTTCAGATCCATCCTCGGTCCTCGGGCACCCACAGTAGTGGTTGTGCCAAGTGGCTTCACTAAATTACAACAATTTTTTCTAACTTGTAGTTGCACTAAGTGGCTTCAGCAAAATACAACAATATTTTGAATAAAAAAAAAAAATTAGATAGAGACAGCAATTTCTTTGTTCTTATCAATTTCTTTAGATAAAATAACAACAATAAGTGTTTTAACTATTAATTTTTTTTAGATAAAATAACAATAAGTGTTTTAACAAAACATGCAACATGCATCTAAGTTTCAAAAAATTAAATCTACTCCAACTAAAAATCTATTATCAAAATTTCAAAACTTGTATATATTCACCAATGCTCAAAGAATCCCTTTTGCACCCCACGTTTTTGCTTTTTTCAAGTGAAGCAAAACAAGGGACGCCTATTTAAGTTCTTGGTTTCACTTAGGTAGTTTTTTTTTCCATCAACTTTTGAACTATTTTGTGTGTTTTAGGTTTTGGTTATTCTATGCATTTAGTTTGTAAGTGTTTTGATTTTTTCAATTGACTATCGCTATGAAAAATCTAGTTCAAAACAAGTCTTTATGTGTTGTAGTGCAATTTGATTCCAAGTTACTTTTACTTATTGATTGTTAAGACTTTATCAGTTTATACTTTAAAAATTCTTTTTGTACTTTGTGTTAATTTCTTAGTATGCGAAATTCCTCTTATATCATTTTAGATCATATAATTTAAGGTTCCTATGAACTTTTTCTTAGAATTACTACTATATCCTTTTAGATTAGAGATAATATTTGGCTAAATTAGATTTATCGGTCCAAATTCTTATGTAAGTTTATTTTTACTTAACTTCTCTTTAATTGTTTTTAAAAAGTTGAAATTTGGATTGTTTTTCATTAATGAATTGGGATTTTGCCATTTTGGCTTAATTTTGTTGCCAAATATTTTAATTATTAATTATTTTTTTATTTTTTTAGAAACCAACTTGCTTTGCTTTTATTTAAACTAAATTGGCCATATCAGCCAAAATTACATCAAAAACTAGTGGTGGAACAGTTTCCATCCACAAGACAAAATCTGAAATTTTTGAAGCATAGCATGCCATACAATGAGCAACCTTATTACCTTCTCTCATAACAAGAGAATAAAGTAATTTTTGAAAGAGTTGTGAACTATGCCAGACATCGTCAATAATCAAACCTGCATAAGACAAGATTTTGCAACCACTTTGCAGAGCTGTTATTAGTTGCGGCAGTCCCTTTCAAAAATCGCATTAGTGTAGCTTAGATCCGATGCAAGTTGAAGGCCATCCAGAGCAGCCATTGCCTCCATCACGATAGGGTTGTATGCATGATAAACCTTTAGTGTCTTTGAAGCCAAAACTTGACCATCTCAATTCCTAATAACAGTTCCCACGCCAACTGAGTCCTCACTAGGAAAAGCCACTCCATTGACATTGATCTTCACAAACCCGGCTGGAGGGGGGTGTCAACAAACATGATGGGTGGTTGGTGGTGGATTTTCTCATGGTTTTAAAAACCAAACCGTTTTAACCGGGAATTGGGCATTAATCCGATCAGGTTATTGTTAAAAATCGAAAATAGAAGAAAAACTATTAAAAACTGGAAACCGCTAGTTTAACTAGTAAAATCGAAATCTAATACAGTTAAACTGGTTTTTAGCAGTTCTTCATTAAAACTTCAGATGCTGTGTTTAAAAGAGAGAGAGAGAGAGAGAGAGAGAGTTTGGTTCAGATTTAAGTTTTGATTTTGAAAATGCTCTCAAGCCTGAAGTGGTGAAGCCTAAGACACCAACAGTGACCCCAAAAACATCAGATCTCCTATCTTTGTGTTGAGGAAGGAGCCCATATACAAAGAAAATTTACAATGATTTGATCTGTCCGCTTCAGTCTTTGTTTGCTGCACTTGCACAGTTGCACTTGCACATAACCATATTGATGAGAGAGACAGAAAGAGGGAGAGAATATTGAAGAGGGAAATGAAAATTTAGCAAAAAGTAGGATAGGAAAGAAACTAAGTTCAGAATTGTTGTTTGAAAGTTTGAATAAAACGTGTGGGTGTAGTAGATTTTCAAATGGGTGTGATATAAACGTGTAAGTGTAGGATAGGTGGGAAAAAAATATCAAGTGGGCAATGATATTGTTATCCATTGGTGTCTTACTTTTTGTTATTTGAAAATTTAAAAAATAACTAAAAATGGTTTGTAATTGTTACACTTGACCTCATATGGCTTTTTTGTTGTTGTTGAATTTTGTTAAGTGGTGTTCAAAAGTTGGTAAGTTAATATTTAATGTTTTACTATTATTTAATTTTTTAGTTAAAATGACTAGTTATAAAATTATTTATTTATTTTTATAAATAATAATTAATTATTTATTATTTATGACATCATCGATTTGACAACTGGTCGGACCCCAGTTGGACCATAAAACCTGGAGACACTCCCTATTCCGGTTCTTTCACCGTACCAGTTTTTAAAACCATGGATTTTTTGGTGGATGCACTACTTGAAATTCCTCAAGCCGATCCTTGGACACCTGAGGGATGAGATGGAGAGCGCATGAAGCCTCACCTGGTTTCATTGAGTCTAGGTCGACCAAACTACCATTGCGAATAGTTCTAGATATTTATGCTCCCTAAGAACCCATTCGGCCAGATTGGAGAACTCATTAAAGGTTGTGCGTTGCTAAAAATCCCATAGCTCTACTTCATCCCAAACCACACCAAGCTCATGGCATGACTAGAGTGTGTGAATTATTGATTCTTGGCATTGTTGGCAGCGGTCAGAAGTGGGTGAGTCGATGATAGTTCGGTACACTGGTTTGCCTTCATTGGCAGGGAGTTTTAGCAAGCTCTCCACACAAAGTTTTTCACTTTTTTTGGCACCTGCAATGACCAAATGTTTCCCTACAGGTCCTTTTTCTCCACTTCCTAATCATCCTATTTAGCCTTTTGCTACCTTGTTTTGCTAGTGTAATTCCCGTCTTGTGTCAATGGCCAAAATATGGTATCCTCCGAAGCATCCTTTGACAACGGGATTTTATAAATTAGCTCTGCCTCCTCAAGTGCAAAAATACCATCAACAATGTCCTTGTTCCACTGCCTTGTAGATTCCTCAATAAGCAAATCGACAGTGGCTTCTTCCATGGAAGGAACCATTGGAGAGCAAACTAGTGGAGAATGTTTCCTACGAAGCCATTGATGTTGCCATATCTTCACCTTTTTTCCATTCCTAATCCGCCCTCTTTGGATGACATCTCGCCCTTTTAGAATACTCTTTCATGCATACGATCCCGATCTTGAGTCTTTTGCCTCCATAATGGAACAATTTGGGAAAAGCGTGCCTTAAAAACTTTGTAGAAAAGAGACTCCTTATTATTTAACAATCTCCAAGCTTGTTTAGCCAATAGAGAATTACTAAACATAGCTACATCTTGAAAAACCCATTCCACCTACCAACTTGGATTTTGTCAACTCATCCCATCGGAACCAATGAGTTTTCCTTCTATCACCACGCTGTCCCTACCAAAATGTTCCAATGAGACTCTCAATGTCGTCACACAATCTAATGGGTAATTTGAAGCATCCCATAGTGAAGGTTGGGATGGCTTGCAACTTTTTCCATCTTTCCTTCATGTAATTGAGGCTCACCTTTTTTCCCTTCCCAACCAGAGATGGTAGACCAAGATATGTTTCATATTGTGCAATTTCTTATAGACCTAAGCTATCTTTGAAGGCAATACGAACACTCTCCAATGTGGATCTACTAAAGAACAAAGTTGTTTTGCTTTTATTCACCTTTTGTCCGGAAAGCATGCTCATAGATTTCCAAGAGGTTGAGTATTTTTTCACATTCTTCTGTTGTGGCCCTGCAAAATAAAGACTAACATCTACAAACAACAGATGTGTTAATTTAGGGCCCCTTTTACACAAAGAAAAACCAATGATTTCCCCACAACTTGCAACATTGGATATGAGACCATGCAATCCTTCCATACAAAGGAGAAAGAGAAAGGGAGACAAAGGGTCCCCTTGTCTTATCCCCCTAGTAGGATGGATCAAATCCTTCGATTTGCCATTAACAAGGATAGAATATGAAATTGTTTTGACACCATAATGAACCCAATCCACCTCTCATTAAATCTCATTCGTCTCATAAGGTCTTCCAAAAAACAACATTCAACCCTATCATAAGCCTTACTCATATCCAATTTTACAGCCATATACCCATCATCCCCCAATTTTAGTGACTTCATACGATGAAGGGTTTCAAAGGCAATAAGGATATTGTCAGTGATAAGGTGATTTTTTGTAAAAGCTTATTGGTGTTCAATTATAATATTTGGTAGGACTTTATTCAATCAATTAGCAAGTACTTTGGAAAAGATTTTATAAAGTACATTACATAGGCTAATAGGTCTATATTTATGAACAAATTCAGAATTTTTGATCTTTGGAATGAGGGTAATGAAAGTGTGGTTTATGGGATGGGGACGAGTACCTGAATTAAGTCAAGAGAGAATGGATCTAACCCCATCAATGTCGACCACTTGCCAAAAGTGCTGATAACAAATTAGATGCATCCCGTCAGGGCCAGGTGCTTTAAGTGGTGTCGTTTGCTTTAAAGTTGTGGTCACTTCACATTCCAAAAACTCGCTGGTCAGCAAATTGTTCATTTCCTCGATAATAACATGTGGAATAAAGTTGAGTGTTGCATTTGAGGAATCCTGAAATGCCATTGAGAAGAGTTCATGACAGTATTTCAGCAAAACACCCGTAATTTCATTCGGTTGGTCCTGCCATGAATTTGATTCATCAAAAATACCTTTGATAGAATTTTTTCTATGCCGCTTGGTTGCCTTACTATGAAGAAAATTTCTTGTTGTTGTCACCATTTTTCAGCCAAAGTACCCTGGATCTTTGACTCCATAAACGGGCTTCCTTATCGTGGAGGATATTAACTTCAGCTTTCAGCTCTCTAATTTTGCAATTGAAACCACTAATCAAGGCCTCCCTCTCGGCTTGGATTAGTAAGCTTTTTTTCTTTTTTTTTCCAACTCTTTTCTAACATTCCTAAAGACATTCCAATTCCATCTTGAAAGATCCCTTCTACACTTCTCCACTTTTTTTAGAATTGCACTATCCCCCAAATCATCCATACTCGAGCTCCATGTGACCTCAACTGTCTCAGCATAATAAGAATCAGACAACCACATTTCTTCTAATCGAAATATTTTTTTTTCCTTGGCAAGGGTTCAAGGCCTGAAAGATTAATGAGTAGTGGTGAATGGTCAGATGAGTCACAATGTAGATGATGAACTTGTGTACCTAGAAATTTCAAAAACCAGTTATTTGTAGCCAAACCCCTATCAAGTCTCTCCCAAATGGAGTTTCCATTCTCGAAGTGTTTAACCTTGAGCCGATAAAGCCTAGGTCCATGAATCCACATTCATTAATTACAACCCTAAACAGCTGCATCTGCTGACGATTGTGTAAGGCATCTCCCAATTTTTCATCTTGGCTAACTAGTTCATTGAAATCTCTAGCACATAGCCATAGGATATTCGAGCCACGTTTCAATCTTCGAAGACAATTCCATGCTTCAATCCATCTAGAAGTCTCAGGTTCAACATAAGAGCCAGTAAAATGCCAGGCATTTTTAGAACCTTTATCAATACAAGTATCAATAAAATATCTTGACGAATCCTTAATAGTCAAATTAATCGAATCCTTCCAAAACATTACAAGCCCACCCCCTCGGCCCTCTCTAGGAACCACCCATTTGTGGTCAAAGTCAATGTTGCGTAAAACTGAATTTAGCCTAGTTTCGTCTATCCATGTTTCAACTATAAACACAATAGAGAGATCTTTTTCCCAAATTATATCTCCAAGCTCCTTCCCTGTACATAGGTTCTCAAGCCCACAATAGTTCCACACTAAGAAATTCATGTCTCTTGGCGGGGCTGAATAATAGCCTCCAGCACTGGAAAAAATAAGTCTTCATCTCTCCTCACATCCTACTTCTTGCAAGGAAATTCAGAAAGATCACCCACTTGCGAAAACATTCTTTTGCCTCCCTCATTTTTACTTTTGTTCTCATGAATATTGCTCCCTGGTTCGGTCCTAACAATTCTTGTCCACGTAATCTTTTTTTTTTTTATTGTGGTGAGGGACTCAAACTAACCTCATCGTGCTTCTCACATGACCTCAACTCAGCACTTAAATTTTTAGTTTCAAACCTGGGTTGGCCAAGCATTGATTGGAATCAATAGAGTTTAATTCCAAATCAATCGCTTTTAGAGATGGCAATAGGGCGGGGCGAGGCCGAAGGATGGGGTCTTCGTCCCCGCCCCGCATGGTTTTGTCTTGCCCCATCCTTGCCCCGCCCCGCATGACAAGGAATACTTTCTTACCCCATCCCCGCCCCTTGGGGCCCCGCGAAGCCTTGCCCCACCCCGTAAAACTCTACTTTTTGTTAATTTGCCCTACAACTAGTACAATTTTTTTAATGAAACCTATTTCATTAATAAAAATATACCTAAAATTACAACTAAATTTATTCCATTAAATCAAATCAATTTTTAGAAAAAATTGAATAATATATCCAAGTGTTTAACATGACAATCATAAAGAAAAATAAAAAAATAAAAATCTCATAGTATAATACATAACAAAATAAAGGCAGAGAATCATATTGGGTAGAATAAAATATGCTAATATTAATATGTTTGTTTAAATAGTAGGGTTTTACGGTATGAAAAATTTACAATTATAACCCTTAGTAACACGGGGTGGGACGGGTCTAAAAAGTCTAAACCCATCCTCACCCTGCCCTGTGGTGCGGGCCTAAAATCTTGCTTCATCCCCGCCCCACCGCCTTTGCGGGGTGACGAAAACCCGCGTGGGGCGAAGCGAGGAGGGGCGAGTTAAGCGGGGCGGGGAAAAATTGCCATCCCTAATCACTTTACTGTTATCATAGTGATATCAGTTGAGAAAGCTATCACCTTATCACAACAATAATGATTGGCTGAGTAAATAGGGGTCGTGGAATAATTGGTTGCAAAATCCCTTGATTTTAGCATGTCGCATGTTACACTTGGAATATCTGAAGTAACGACATCCTCACATGAATGTGGCATATTGACCTAACCTGGCTTTTCAGTGCCACTAGCCTCTGCCATTTCAGACTCAGTTGGTGTAGGGGGTGATTCGTGAATGTTGGTTTCCCTCTACCATCGTTCCATCGATCATCAGATTTCAAAGATGAAGCTTGTTTTGATTTATAGAACCCCGGGATTGAGATAACGCTTCTCCTTGACCAAACAAAAGGTGAAGCACGAAGGCTAGGTCTGAATTGCTTATGGTCTTCAGTTAAGCTTCCCTCACTCTCAAGCCATAGATCACAATCTCTATCATCATGGTCTAGGCGTCCACATCTCAATAGCAGACATTAGGGAGGCGCTCGTACTTAAAGGTTACCCAAATCTTTTTATCATTCTCCACCGTGATAATACGACTGCAACATAGAGGAAGGGTGACATCAAGTGATACCCTAATTCTCATAAAATGACCTCCCTCAATTTTTGCAGGGTCTGCGGAGTGAAAAACCTTGCCCAGCACCTCAAATATTTTTTCAGCGGCCTTGACGTTCATATATCGATAAGGGATCCCATGAACCTGTACCCAAAACAGAGTTTTATCAAACTTCAAATCTTCACCGACATTGTTTTTGCCATAGCATTGCATGATTACTACATTTTTACTCCATGGCTCAGAACTGAGGACCTTATCAACATCAGCGGCATCAGTGAAAATAAATAGAACCTTTTGTTCCCCTAATTTGCGAATCTTGAAGCCATTTTGGGAGAGCCATAGAGGGGTGAAAGTTCTAGCTATTGCATCGGTGTTAAGGGCTCGTTTCGTGAGAAATTTTGCTGTAATGATTTATTCTTGAGAACTGTGATCATTGTCCAGACAGTAACTAGGTCCCTCCCTATCTGAGAGAGAGAGATTTGTCCAATTTTGCGTCAACTCCTCCATTGCAGTAGGGTTGAAAAGGTGCGAGTATAGAATGTGATGAAAATACCCAAAAAAAAAGAGTAAAACTATTTCCCAATCCCCACAAAAAAAATAAAAAATAAAAATAAAAAACCCAATAATCCAATGGATTAACATTGTTAACATGTGGAAAACGACAAGCCTTCGTTCTAAAGGGACCAAAATTATACTGCCTAAGAGAAGTCAGTGACTTTCTTAGTGACAGAGAAACCATTCTCTCTTGGCTAAAATGATTTTTTGTAGCAAAAAAATATTAAAAATATTAAAAAAGAAAAAAGAAAATCAGACTTCAAGTAGTATAAGTTAGGGTGTTAACCCTTTGAATAAATTCAACACTAAAATAGATTATTTAAATATCAAAATTAGGAGAAATTATATAGTCTTCTGATAGACCACGTCACTTGTCTACCATTTTATTAAAAAACTTTCACTTGTTTAAAATTGTTGAGTCAGTAATTAATTTCTATTTAAAAAAAATTTCTAACTAACAATTTTAAACAAGTGGCAGTTTTTTAGTGGAATGGTAAATCACATCACTTGTCCACCATATGAATCTTATAATTTTTCCAAAATTAGACTTCAAATACCGGATATTCTAGTGCCTAACAAGATATATATATATATATATATATTTTTTTTTTTTCTTATTATACTAATACTATATTGCCCTTTGCGTTTTGGTCAAACCGTCAAAAACACCCAACCTGGGTGTACACTTACAACTCAAGAGGAAGACCAATTGCACTTTCCTTCCCAGCTCCAAAATTTCAAAACAACGTCGTTAGCCACTTCCCAAGTTCCTGTTTTGTCTTCAAAAACCAGAAGCAACCAACCTCTCAGCAAAAGCGCGTATACCCAAAACTCACCAATAAAGCTATAAACAAACTCATATTTTGTTTCACATTCACAAATCCAACGTTACACCATTGGCTCACGTGGCACAACGCGCGTGAGCTTATCAGAAATTACAACATTCCTTATAATTTTGTCGCCTTTTGATTATTACTATCTTAATCATATTATCTATTTTTTTTAATATATTTATTATTTTCTCGTTTTCTAATTTAAATCGCGAGGGAATTGAAAACAAAAAGAGCAAAAGCAAAAGCAAAAGTTTTCTCGTTTCTCAGATCATCAAATTCGAAACCCTAAATTTTCTTTTGGTTTATTTTTGATATCACATATATTTTTTTTCTCGTTCGCAATGGGGATATGGGATGCTTTTCTCAATTGGCTACGAAGGTAAATAAAACTCTCTTTCTCTCTCTCTGTTTTAGATGCTAAGAAAGTGTACTAAAAAAGTAAATAAAGAATCGAATTTTGAGTTTTCCAGTGTTTGGGAGCTGAGAAAATTGTTAATTTCTACTCTGCTGGACCTATTACTTACTCGACAGTTCACGAGATTAATGACTTTGTTTATAATAAAAAATTTCTTGTTCTTTTTTCTTAAGAACTAGATGGAAGTACATAATCCGGTTTAAATTTAATTTCTTCATTTATTAGAATCAATTTACGATTCTTGTGTGTCGAGTTTTAGATTATATTGAAATTGATGGATAAAAAAAAATATTTCAACTTAAAATAGGTCAACAGGACCAGTTGGCACATGAACTTAGTTGAATTTTTTTAATTATTTATCTACAATTGAAATCATATTCTGTTTCTAAGTTTCTAGTTGAACATATAGTATAGTCAGTGTGTGTGTGAGTCTAAAATTATATATATATATATATATATATATATATATATATTTTTTTTTTTTTTTAATAGGAAAATTTTGGGTGGGTTTTATGCCGGTTTTATTTAATTTTTTGTTTAAATATAAAATGAGTTTTGGCCCCAAAAAGAGGGAGAAGGGAAAATTTGAATTAGTGACCTCCGTGCCACCACTGGTGGCTGTGGGCTATGTAGTTGGTATGAGGAAGAATTTAGGATCTAAGTTGAAGAATGGTTTTGAATAAAAGTGAAGTGACTGATGTGTTATTCTGTTATAATCAGATGATTGTGGTGTCTGCAATTGGCTTGGCCTGGCCAAGCAGCCGTTGCTTGGATCAGGTCCTACGTGGGAAGTGGTAACTAGTTGTTTTGGTTAAGTAATTAGGTTATTTTGCTGCACAAATCCTAGAGAACTTTAGATAAAATGCTTGATTTTTGAGACCTTCAGCTGATTCTAGTGGCAATAAGTTTTTTTGATACTAGTCAGCGAGGCTCACATGAAGATCGTGTGTGTGTGTGTGTGTGTGTACTATAGCAAAAGTGGGGTTGTAGAGGAGGCTAAAGTGGTGGTGCTTTGATTGGTGGTCTCACTGGAAGCAATAACAATGGGCTGAAAATGCTGTGGTAGAGGTGCTTGCTTTTAGTTACTTATAATAATCAAGCGAAAGGTTCTGATCTGGTGGTAATTATAGTACTACCTATCAAAAACAAAATGGTGATGATGGTGGTGATGGGGAATAGCAAAAATGCGATATTTGAGAATTAGTGTTGGCAGGTTATCAAAGAAGCCTTGGGGAACCCCTATATGAAACCTACACTAATTAAGTGTTTTTGGTGTGGTAAGTTTGGTCATTGTTTAGTGATTGTTCTTCTCATAAATCTGTGAATTTAGTGGAGTATGAGAAAATATATGAACAGGAGCTATAGGATATAGAAGCAGTGATGATGATTTCCTGGAGTGAGAAGACTGCTGTCTCACCTAAACAGGAGTTGTTGCAGTTTCTCAGGATTTTCTATTCACAGAAATAACAAATTTGCAACAACATTTTTGAGAATTTTGATTCTCAGGCACTGGTCAAACACTTGAAATTGATAATATAGAAACAGACATTTATGCTAAAAGAGCTCTGACATTGGTGGATACTTTGGGCAAAGGAGAAGCTGCAATGTTAGAAGGCTCTTCTGGTACTTGGTAGTTCAATGTCTTCTTGGTTTGTTCCTATCCATCTCATGCCCTTAAGTTATGTAGTGCAAGGACAATACTTTTAGGTGTATAATGTGAAGAAAATACTAAGATCAGCTGATTCTCTGGGTGAGGGAAATTTACTTCTTTACATGGTTTCTTTCTTCTGTTTTAAGATAAGCAAAAAAAACTAGGGCTAGAGTAATTTTTACCTTTGTCTCACCTATGATAATTTAACATAGTTCCAGCTATTGTAGTTGATTAACATCTGTTGAACTTTTAAACCTTCTTGTTCTTACTTGCATTTGTTGTTTTTCGTGGATAGATTACATATCATACATGGATGCCTTGGAAACCCTCTGAACTAAATATACCTCTTTATGTGTGGTTGAGATGGACCTTGTATAATATACTTATTCTGGTGTGTATGTTTCTAAGTTGCACTCTATTTTGTTGGAGTGAATGACTTGTTATGATTAAATACATGAATCTCTAGATTTCGCACCTGGTCTATCTTTTCTGCAATGAATTTCTAGTGATTATTGCTGTCTCACATTCATATTTAACACATATTGGCATTTTAGAGTTCATTAAATTATTTAGCAATTCTTCTTTTTCTTTATTTATTGTAGTCTCTTTTTCAAGCAAGAAATGGAGCTGTCTTTGATAGGCCTTCAGAATGCTGGAAAAACATCACTTGTAAATGTTATTGCAGTAAGTAAAGTATTTACAATAGTTCTGCTTTTTTTTCTTTTTTCTTTTTTCCTGTCTCTTTCAGTTTGATGCTGATGTTGAAATTTCTGTTTCTGGAACTCATTGCCAGACTGGTGGATATAGTGAAGACATGATCCCAACGGTGTGTGATCTTCTCTTTGAATTATTTTGTGCCTTTAATTTTCATTGTAGGAACTAGGAAGATGTGATTCTTCCATAGAACTGTCATTTTTGCCATTAGAAAACAAAAGAGAGGGAAAAAAAAAAAAAAAAAAAAAAAACTTGTCACTATTACCACAAGTTTTTTTTTTTAGTTAATTTATCTTTTTGGATGCTTTGCTTAAGGCAAATATTTTAATCTACAGGTAGGATTTAATATGAAGAAGGTAACTAAAGGAAATGTCACAATAAAGTTGTGGGATCTTGGAGGTCAACCAAGGTTTCGCAGCATGTGGGAGAGATACTGCCGTGCAGTTTCTGCTATCGTGTATGTTATTTTTTAACACTTTGAATACATATGTA
Organism: Quercus ilex subsp. ballota; assembly: GCA_032727855.1. Lineage (NCBI taxonomy): Eukaryota > Viridiplantae > Streptophyta > Magnoliopsida > Fagales > Fagaceae > Quercus > Quercus ilex. Next base: position 32,760,762 of record CM064918.1, on the reverse strand, counting down.
TGTTTTCTATTTCTTTTGAACTTGCAAGCTTCTTGTACTACTCAATTCTCTCCAATTTTAAGATTATATACTATTCTGTTACGGGGATCCCAATCCTAGAGAAAGAGGAGGGAGGGTTGTGGCAGATTGAACTTTGAAGGACAACATAAAACTTAAATAAATTTTATGAATCGACATCTTTGATAAATTACTAATTGTCCCAAAAGCTTAAGATGTTTGGAAATTGTGAATCTAATCATTTAACTATACTGCTAACACTCTCCCTTAATAAATTGGCCTAGTTCGTGGAATTTTTAATATTTTAAATGGGAGGTAGAGTGGAGACAACGATTGAACTTAGGATCTCTTGCTCTTATACCATGATAAATTACCGAATATCCCAAAAGTTTAAGCTATTAGGAAATGGTAAATTTAATTATTATAACTATAATTCTAACAATCTTCATTTAGTTCTGGCTAGTCTTCATATTACTTTTGGCTAAATACCAGAATTGTTTTCCTATTATTTTGGTAACTAGAAAATTTTTTTGTGAATGTTTTGTAAGTAGTATTCTTTGCCTGCAGTTTTCCCTTGAAATTTCCCCTTGGCTTTTTAGTCTCTATCTGAGTTTAGGAACAGCTCTAATGCAATCATTCAAGTATTCTCTTCTCTTCACTCTCACTCTCACTCTCCTTTTTAAGGGTTTCTGTCTTATATACTTATCATATACCTGAATTTTGTACGTTTTTGATAAATTTAGTACTTATCCAGGTGGAAAAAAATCCTTAGCTCGCTTCTCCTATTTCGGGGAATATTCAAGAGCCTTGTATGCAAAAGCCCAAAAGCCAGATCTGATGCAGGACCGTTAAGAAATTCAGCACTATACTAGGTTTCTTGATGAATTCTTGAATAAGTATTGATGTTTAAGAGTTTAGGTTAGAAAAGAATGAATGTTGACGGCTGTTTGGGGCTGAAACAGGGGATAAACAGAAAATAGCATAAATAAAACACTAGGCAATCACACCTAGGTCTTCCTAAGCATCACACCTAGGGTTCATTGGCATCACACCTTTGGAGAAGTTTGCATCACCCAAACAAAGCTTAAAATAAGCTTCTGAATTTTATTAATCAATCACAATATTCTGAAATAACATGACTACAAAGGAGCCTTTATATAGAGGCTATAGTTATCCTTTTCCTGGTAGGACTTGGAATCTAAATAACCTATTCCTAGAATGAATAGGAATACTAATAATAATTAAATAAAAGACTTAATAATACATTAACATAAAATAAGACTCATGAGCCTTTGATACTGCCAAGGACAGCCCATTCCAGACTTCTAGAAATTACCAAATTGCCATTATTCTAATAGAACTTAATTAAAACTGATACAGCAGCTTCTCAACCTAAAAGACTCCATACTAATAATTAAAATGACCTATCAAAGGTGCTAAGAGGGTCCAACATCAAACCAGACCACAATTCTTGAATCTTGGTATATTTAATCTTCTTTTTCCTTGAGCTCTTCCTTGTCCTCATCAAGATCTCCTGCAACTTCACCCATGCAGCCCCATAGAATCACCAAAGATCAATCTTCTTTTTGCTTCTTCCTTTTAACCCTTCTTTCTTCTGCTGCTGCCAAATATTGAAATGCAATTACCAGGCCCCTGAACACATTTGATAATGTGCACTAACACAGGGAGGTACCAGTACCATGTCCTGGTAAACAGGTTTTTTATCCCCCCCTTGTTATTCTCTTTGTTCACTATGGTAGTGATACACAATTAAAAAGATCATGTGTTTGACTTCAACGGAGAATGCTAGTCGTATTTAATTTAAGTTGTTGCTTATCCCACTGACCCCCTTTTATTGATATCCTTGTATTAGTGGATGTCCTTTGGAACCTGAAGTTTGCTTATATTGAATAGTAAAGTCCTTAGTCTCAAAGCTTCTTCTTTTTTCCTCTAAGGGAACTTTGTGATTTCTATTAGTGGATGTCTTTCTGAATATTACAAATAGAGGAATTTCTCCCCCCACTTATAGTTTCTTGTCTATCATAGTCAATACCTTAGTCTTGCAGATTCTTCTTTCAAAAGGGTCTTTGATAGCGCAAAGTGGAAGAGAGGGGGCAGGGGGTGGCCATGAAAAAACAAGGGAATGAAATGCTGCACTGTGTTGGAAGCTCTTTAACCTTCACACAATGATGGCTCTCTTGTCTTGGGAAGTGTTGAAGCTTGCTTCTTCCGCAAAATTTTCTTGGTCATCAATATGACATGTCCTTAATAGAACCAATCTGATTCTCTGAACAATTGGAACTTTGTGATTCTGTCAGTTCCTCCCTGTCTCCTAGTTGGGCTTGTATAGGTAGACATTTCCTGGTAGGGCCAATAGTATTTCACTGTGTAGGACAGAGTAAGGGCCATTCTCACCTAATACAAGTCGCCAGGCACAAAAGACCTTCCAAGTGGAGTAAAAGACTTGGGATTGCTGATCCCTTCCTTAATATTGTTCTTTCTTATGCTTGCTGAGGGTATCGGGAGGGAAGAGGTGGAATCAAAATTTCAGGAGTTGTCTCACTAACTAAATTTAGTGTAGCATATGACCATATGTAACGTGTTCCCATAAAGAGAGAGCTACATTCTGCTTGTCATGGTCACTATTGCATTTTCCTTTTCTATAATACGATTGAATTTTTTATAGTTCCCGTCTTAACTTATTATTGCATAAGTAAGTTTTAGATACGCTTTTATTCTGATGAGTAATAATTATCAAAAAGGAAAAAGGGCATTGCCCTGGTACAGGGGTAATATGGTTCCTTTTTTTCTTTTGTAACTGACCAGTTTAAGTTATAGCTCATCAGTTTGGTGGACTATAAGACCAAAAATTTCTTACCCTGATTTTTGCATGTTGCAGATATGTTGTGGATGCTGCTGATTACGATAATGTGCCTGTATCAAGAAGTGAACTTCATGACCTGTTGAGTAAGCCGTCACTTAATGGCATTCCTTTGCTGGTACTTGGTAACAAGATTGACAAACAAGGAGCTTTGTCTAAAGAGGGTCTGACAGAGCAATTGTAAGTGTAGAGTCAAGAAAACCTAATATGGTTTATGGGTGGCCTGTCAATTTTATTTTTGGTTGAATGATGCATTCACCCGCTCCCCCTCCCTTCTTGTCCCCCCACACACACCCCCCCCCCCCCCCCCCCCCCAAAAAAAGTGCTCCATCACAAAGTGTCATGTTTGCTTATAGCTCCATTGCATTAAAAATTAGGGGAAGATACACTTTAGCCCCCTTGTACCTAGGGTTAGTTCACTTTACCTCATTGACTTTTTCAATATTACACTTTACCCCCTTGTGCATTGGAGTAAGTTAAATTTTTAGCATTTTTGTTACTTTGCATGGAATTTACACATGTGCTACATGTACGACACTATTTTTGACCTTTAGGCTTTAAACGCTCAATTAGTTGCTCTTCAGGACAAAGTCATGCACAAACTTATTAACTTCGTTTTTTTTTTTTTGGGTGCAACTCACTCTCTTACTTTTTTGGTTTATGTTAGGGCCTTAGTGTTCCCAGTACATGTGTGTCACACTTGTGTAATTCCATGAAGAGTAATGAAAATGTTTGACAGTTTCACTTTACTCAAATGAAGGAGGTAAAGTAAATTAACCCTAATCACAGGGTGAAGTGTATTCACCCCAAATTAGATAAAAAATAATGCAACCTTTTCTTAGACCAAAAAACAAGAGAGAGGCAGAGGGAGAGATTTCCTTTTTCCCAATATTGCTTGGCTGTAACATATTTATATTTCTCATATTTCAATCAGTAACAATCAGAATAGAGAACACATTAAACAATGGATTACAAATGTCCATCCTGTGCCCTTTATGATTTGGGTTTCAGTTACTTCTGAGTTTTTTAATTTGTAAATTCTCTGTAGTGTTACTTATCCAAAAAAAAAAATTGTTTAGTGTTGAAATGGTGTTCCACTGTGCAGGGGGCTGAAGGACATTACTGATAGAGAAGTTTGTTGCTTTATGATTTCATGCAAGAATTCTTCCAACATTGATTCAGTCATTGATTGGCTTGTAAAGCATTCAAAATCAATGAATTGACTCTCAGCTTCTGTACTTTTCAATCTGTCATTCATGAATACTGGAGACTGGATGAAGCAAATGGAAGTCACTTCTGCTGTTTTGTCTAACTGGGTTTATTGATCAGTCTGATTATCATCTTTTTCTACTTGGCTTCAGTTACATTATTTATTGTGTTGGTTAACATCTTGGGTTTTGCTGCAGAGTTGTCTTGATGTTGGAACACGGTGATTTTTATTTCTTGTATATATTTTGATTGGTGTGTATTGTAATATAAACATGGAATTTTTTTTGTGCGCTTTTGAATGGAATAGTGGCTTAATGTATTCAGCTCTGGACAAATTTCGCTTTCTTTCTTTTTGGTGGTGGATGAGTTTATTTCAGGCTGGCAGGTTGATGGGGCTTGATGTGTTTGGATTAGAGTAGTGTGTTTGTCTATTAGGGTTAGTTGTTTGAAAGTGTGTTTTAAAAAAAATTGCGATTTTGAAAGTCATGTTTTGAATACATGTTTTTGAAAATTGGGAACTCAGAGAGGGTCTTGGGAGCATGATGGTGAGATTCCTAGTCTCCCTCTTGGTGGTCTCTCAATAGACTAAATTAGGTAGTCCTATAGCAACACCCTCTTAACCGAGCTCTTTTATGGAAAACATGTAGCATTTCGGGTGCATTTGTTTTGGCTGAAAAGGGTTTCAGAAAATCATTTTACACCCTTCTATGTGTTTGGTAAGCACAGAAAATTCGGTCAAACGGAAATTGAATTTCCCATTGACCGTAAAATAAGCCCTATTAGGTGTAAAACAATTTTAGCTTTTATTTACCTTCAAACCATTTCCATCCTTAGAAAATTTCTCTCCTCACTCACTCTCATCACTCACACCAAGCCCAAGTTGAAGGATGGAGAGAGTTATCACCGGTGAAGCCCAGATCCAGTCCTTGACTCACGGCCCCACCGGTCTAATCGCACCGCTCAAACCCTAGACGTGCTGGCCAGCGAGATCGCGCCTTCGAGATCGCGCCTTCGAGATCGCGCCGAGATTGCGTTGTCCTCCTCTAGGTCAGATCATTGCCTTTGAGATCGTCTCGTCAAGATCGCGCCTTTGATTTTTGAACCGAGTCTGATCGTCATCGCCGTCGCCCTCTAAATCACCTCGTCCTCCTCTAGGTCAAATCATCTCCTCTCAATCGCGTCGCTGTCGCCCTCTTGATCTCGTCGTTCGCCACTCACCGATTTGCTCTCTCTCTTTGATCTTTGATTTTTTTTTTTTTTTTTTTTTTTTGGTGATGGTGACTTGGTGATTTTTGTGTTGTGTGGTGGTGGGTTTTGTGTGGATAATAGTGGATTTTTTGTGGATGCTGGTGTGTGGGTGGTGGTGGATTTTGTGATATAAAATTTGTTTGGAAGTTGAGAAAATAATTGAGAAAATGTGAAAATTTTGTAGGAAAATAGCATTTTCAGAATGTTAACAAACACTGAAAATTGTTTTCTAATATAATTTTTAAAATGCAACCAAACACTAGAAAATATTTTCACCTGAAAATATTTCACCCGGAAAATATTTTACACTGAAACAAACGCAGCCTTCATGTTTTTAAGAATTCTGAATCTTGTCTTGGTTATCATTAGTTAGGACTATTAGAATTCTGAATCTTGTCTCAATCATCATTAGTGGGGACTATTCGAAGTTTTAAAAACGCAACATCAAATGTTTGATAAAATCTGCAAAAAGTGTTATTGTTGTGAAAAACAATTGTAGTGTGAAAATTGAAAACGTAATTTGTTAGTGATTTTGAAAAGCCAAACATCAATTTTCTGTGTTTTTATTTATAATCGTTCTTTTTTTCTGTGAAATAGCAATGCGGACACTATTTATCTCGAACATTTTGCAGTTACAATTTGCATTCAAGTGGAGGTGATACCATGATAGTTTAAACAAACCAAGCAAATCCCTAATGTGGTATAACTCTTGCATAAAATCAAAATTTGTTCTCTTTTTTTTACCTTTAATCTCTGCCTTTTTAAAGCAGCTGAATCCCTAAAACTTTTGATTACTTCGTAATAGTTTTCATAATAATTTACTGGTTCTGTTAAATATTTACTTGTGAAAGCTATGTTCATGTTTTGTGTCGTCTAGGCGGTGTAGCTGAGTATCCTTTGATTGCATTGGCAGCATTGCATGGCTAAGTTCACTCCTAATTTAGGAGCTATGGAAAAAAGTGTGGTTGGGGGAAATAAAAATGTGGCATTCCAAGAATTGAACTAGGTACCTCTCACACCCTAAGTGAGAATCATACCAGCAGGGGTGTGTAGCTAACCTGCCAATCCGCCAAAACCAACCCGACCCAACCCAACCCATCGGGTTGGGTCGGTTTTTAGGGCTTAGTGAGTTGAGTCACAAAAAATTTTTTGATAGGGGGTCGAGTTAGGTTTGGGTCATAAAATTCCAAACCCAACCTGACCCACCCATATATTTAACATATATTTAAAATATATTATATAATTAATTAATTTTTTTAAATACATATTATATAATTAATAAATTTTTTTAAATAACCAACTCTTTCTATCTTATATAAAAGTCAATTAGTTCACACAAACCCTAGTAAATTACTATTTTTATTTAATCATTAGTGTTGTTTGCCTTTAAGGAGTTACATTGATACTAATCTTTGGGTTTTTTTTAATATATTTATATTTATATTTTTTTTTGCTCAATTTAATAATAATAGTAATAAAAAAAAATTGCCCAACCCATGGGTTCAACCTGACCCGTGTGGGTTGAGTTGGACTTATGTGATAGGTTAGGTTGGGTTGAATTTTTTTTAACCCAACATAGTGGGTTAGGTCAAAAAATTCCCTTTACCTAACTCAATCCGAACCATGCACACCCCTACATACCACTAGACCAAATGCCCTGTTATTTGATCATTTATTTCTATTAATTAATTTAATTTATGATTTGTCATAGATGGACTTAATCTCTGCAATGTTGAAAAATCATATTATATTCTTCACCCATGAGGCCATGAGCTGTAATTGACGAATTCAGATATCAAGGTATATGGGGTTAGTCCTCTCTGGCATATGGTCATGTTAATGTCAATTTTTTTTTTCTTTGCTAAGTACCCCTTATGTCATTTAATACTTGAGCTCTCAGTATTTGACTTCTCTCTTTCTCTTTTTTTTTTTCATAGCAAACCTAGGTTAATCCTAGACTAATCTAGGATTACGGTACTAAGTGTACTTGAACCTACACTAGGTTTGGGTTCTTTGGTGCCCATTCTAAGCTTAACTAAAATGCTTGCATATCCTAATTTTTCTCCTGTTTTACCTGGAGTTTAGTATAAAAACTAACCATATTTGCTTTGGTATCAGTGCAGTTGCTGCAGTAACTAGAATTTTAATCTATGATATTCTCATTCTCTGAAGTCTAAAATTATAGTTTTATAATTTTCCCTTTTCCAAATACATTTACATTAAAATGTGCAGCAATGCTGCGTTTTTTTTTCCCATTATATTGTACAAAATTTGAAACCTTTGGCTTCTTGCTGGCTTACCTATTGATGAAGTGTCTTTACAGGTAAGTAGTTGTTTTTTGTTTGAGGTGAGGAGGAAAATTAGGTGATATGCATTGACCACCAAATGCCATTATCTTAGAAATACCAAAACTTAAGCATGTGAGGGCAGTGAGTTGAATACATAACCTATGGTGATAAATGACCCCCACAGGTAATAAAGGATGATAAATTTGGGTTTGTTTCCTAGCTCCCCTTCCTTGATTTAGCATCTTCTGAGATCTAATTTATTAGAATATTCATTAATGAAGAGTCTTGTCAGATCTAAGATATATTTGGATCTATTGAAAATTTGAAACCTAATTTTGCAGTTATTGACTTGAATTTGCTCAGTGTTTTTTTTTTAAGCAATATTAAAATCTGAACTGAAAAACATTACTAGTAAAGAACATTACATGAATGGGGCATTCCGAGAATCGAACTCGGGACCTCTCGCACCCAAAGCGAGAATCATACCACTAGACCAAATGCCCATTTGGTGATACCATTTTTGTGTTTGAGTATAATCAACCATTTTCAATATAGGCAATTGATCTTTTTTGCCCCTACATTGTAGCCTGAGACTTACAAGACTTCTAAAATGGTAGGTTGCAGGATATGTAGGCAAAATGGAGCTATCTCACAACTTGGTGTTTTTAGTAGGGTTTTTTAGATCTAGGAATTATGACTAACAGCTCAAATTAAAGAGATTAGCTGGTTATAGTAAGCTGTAAGCCTACTTTGATAATTGGCAATGGCACTGACATTTAAACACGTGTATAATTTGATGAATGGGGGATATTACCCTGTTGGAATATTCATATGTAAGTGATGTAATTAGTTAATTGTTGAAGTCCTGCATGAAATATTAATGACATGAGTAAGTGGTTAATAGGTTTAGCTTTTGGGTCAAGTGATGTCCTTATATGTTATAATAATCATTCTGGATATTGAAATCATCCCAAGGTGTTATGAGGACTTGGAAGGATGCATCCGATGAAAGGCTTGAACTTCATTGCTGGCATAACACGGCATTCCACGAAATCTAGAACTTCATCCATGCTCTGGGTTCCTTCATAGGAAAATATGTTTCTGATAAAATAAGCCCACTTCTACCATATTTGATTCGGTATCAGTGTAGTTGCTGCAGTCACTAGAGTTTTAATCTATGATATTCTCATTTTTTGAAGTCTGATTTTTTTTTTTTTCTTTTAATGTGTCTGAAATCTAAACTTATTACTTATAAGATGCCCTTAGTAAGGAATCTAAACTTCTTATGAGTCTGTCATTTTGTTTCTAAGTTGCAAATGCTGGGATTGATTCTTCCTTGCCATTGGAGGAGATTATCATGGCTTTTGGTTTCGTTGATGCATCTTCTATGTGAACCATTTATGTTTGTGGTGATGTTCTGATATGTGCAAGGGAAGGGTGCTCTGTTAAGCTTGCACTTAAGCCATGTAGGACACTTGGATCGTAACACAACAGAGTTGATGGAGCAACATAATAAGGAATTAACCGTTGCTTCATCCATGGCCCATACAGAGGAGCACGTGTACCACAATTCAAACAAGTCTATCTCTACATTTCTACAAATCCCACAAATCTTGTCAACAATAACTGCAGACCATATACAGCTGTACATGTCAATTCAAGAATCATGGACTATGACAGATTGTGTTCAAGTTCAAATCATAGTTGACCATGTAGTAATTAACTTTCCTTGTAAAATATCTTTACCATTGTAGAACAAATATTATATATACACAGTTTCGGCTCTCTCCTAATGTGTCAGAGAAGGTTCTGTCATCAACTCTGTTGTTCTTTAGCCCTTTCCAAATACCTTTACATCAAGATGTGCAGCAATGCTATGCTTTGTCCACCAGTGTGTACAAAATTTGAAACCTTTGGCTTCTTGCAACTTACCTATTTGATGAGACAGGTGAGTGGTTGATTTTTGTTAGTAACTGGCTTAATTCTAGAATATTGAGGTGAGGAGGACAATTAGGTGAAATGCCAATCACCACAAAATGCCATCAGCCGAGAAAGAACTGAATTTTTTGCATGTGTGGGCAGTGAGTTGATAATTGAAATTATTGACTTGACTATGTTCAGTTTATTTTTCAGCAATATTAAAATCTGAATTGGAAAAAATTATTAGTAAAGAACATCAATGGGGTATTCCGAGAATCAATCTCTGGACCTCTCACACTCAAAGCAAGAATCATACCACTAGACCAAATGCCCATTTGCTGATACTAATTTGTATTTAAGTTTAATCAACCATTTTCATTGAAGTCAATGGATCTTTTTTCCCCTATCTTGTAGCCTCTCACTCTGTTTGTTTCATTGTAAACTGTGGTCAAATTTGAAAATATTTTCAAGTTTATTGTAAAATTCTTTGTAAATTGTTGTAAATTAGTTTACCTTTAAAAACTTGGTAAAACATTTTACAAAAACATACATTGGCTCTTCCTCTCCCATCTGGTGGCTAGGTTGCCAATGCCAGCGATTTAGTAGTCGGAGCTGCTAGATTAGAGCTACTAGATTGATCGACAAAGCCGCCAAACCGGTGGACTGGTCATCAGACCTTCAACATTGATGGTTTTGATGGCTGAGCTGTCAGTCTAGTGGCAAGTGATGCTGGTCTAGTGGACGTGTTGACACTTTAGTCACAGCCTTCCAACATTGGTGGCTTCAGTGGCTAGGCCATCGATTTCGGTGGTTTATGCTTGAAAATTTTTAAATGTCACACCAAACACTTCAAAATATTTTACTAAGAATGTTTGTTGCAAGAAAACGGAGCTAAAAGAAGGTTAATGGATTACCAAATTATACTAATGTCAAATGCTTGTTGCAAGAAATGTAGGTAAAATTGAGCTATCTTACAATTTGGTGTTTTCGTGTTGGGTTCTATAGATTTCAGAATTGTGACTAATAGCTCAAATTAAAGAAATTTGCTGGTTGTAGTAAGCTATAAGCATGATTATAATTTGGGGGTAATTTGCCCCCTAGCTTAGTGGTGGGCAAGACTATTATAAGTTAGCGTGTGAGTTGAAAGATTTTTGAAGGTAGCATCTCGAGTTTCCAAATCTCGAGTTCAGTATCAATCTCGAGTCTACAAGACTCGAGTGAGGATGTGGCAGTTTTATGCCACATGGATCTCAAGTCTACAAGACTCGAGTTTCCAAAACTCGATTTCTTATGAAAGAGAGTAAAAAAAACACACCACACTGCCACAATGAATTGGCGTCTCACTGATCTCAAGTCTGCAAGACTCGATTTCTACCGGAATAAAATCAGGTAGGTGCCCAATCTTTTGGTAATGGTGATTAAAAAAAATTGGAATGAGGATTCATCAATGATGACTCAATGCATGAATATGAAGTATGAAAAATATTGTTTATCTTTCAAGAATTGTTGTTGAAATATATTTGCACTATTTTCCTGTTTCAGGTTTGCTACTTCTGTGTGGTTCTGGTGCTGCCTGCACGTCAAAAAAGAACCTAAGTGTTTATGTATCTGGTTTGGGGGCATGTGGAAATTAAGGGGGGAAAAATTCCAAGTGGAATCGAGGCTATAAAACTTGAGTAAGAGGTCGTCGATGAGAGGAGACGAGAGTTTTCCGCCGCCAATGGGTTTTCTGCCACCGATGAGATGCGCTTGTCTCTGATAAAGTGAGGGTTTGGGGTTTGCATGTTTGGGTGTGAAGGAGAGTGAAGTGTTCTGGATGCTTAAGTGAGAGTGAGAGTTTGAAATAAGAGTTGAGTCTATGCTTGAAATATGATCACAAATCAAGTATTAGAAACTCGATTCCACGTGTCTCCATGTGTAAAAAATTCCACATCAAATGTTTGGTAGCTCAGGATCTCGAGTATTAGAAACTCGATTTCTACTCGGAACTCGAGTTTTAAAAACTCAAGATGCTACTTTTCCACTTTGTTTTGAAACTGGGCAACTAACGAAATCCTTAGCAATCTAATGTTAAATGAAAAAAAAAATTCTTATAATTTGATGAACGAAGAACATTACCTTGTAGGAATATTCACAAGTAAGTGGTGTGGTTAGTTAAGTGTCAAAATCTCACATGAAATACAATTAACAAGAGTGAGTGCTTCATAGCTTAACCTTTTGGATCAAGTGATTTCCCTATGTATTAACTACTCTATCTCCCCAATAAGTGGTATTAGAGTCGAAGGAGCCTAGCATAAAAACTAACCATATTTAATTTGATATCAATATAGTTGTTATAGTCACTAGAATTTTAATATATGATATTCTCATTCTTTGAAGTCTAAACTTATTACTTATAAGATGCCTTTTCCAAATACTTTACGATATACGATATAGATAAATTAAAAAAATCGATTCACAATATGATTTACATTTTAACAATTAGGGTTGTCAAGACTAATCAGTAACCTGACATCCAACTTAGCGCCAGACGAACTGAAATCGACTCTATTCGACATTAGCAATCGGTGTGAGCAGCTCAAGTGGCGGTTTTGGAGCTTGAAACCGAATGAAAACTAAACTGACCAACCCAAGCTAGCAAAAAACTTTCATTCTCCCCCCCCTCCCCCCCCTCAACTAACGTCCTCCCTCTCTCTCAATTTCAAATTCGTCGAGATCCAGTGAGATTTCATCGAGATGTTGACCAAATCCTTCGATATTTGGTAACCCGCCTCACCTCCGCTCCTTCGTCGATTTTGCCTAAATTCGACTATCGTCCACCCAACCAAAACTGACTCAGCTCATGGTTATTAGTGGTCGTTGGCGGCTCTCTCCTTTTGCCACTCAATGTGAGCAGCTGGGGTCTAAGTTGAGCACAAACCTAGCTTAAATCAACCCGTGGACAAACCTATCGACAACTATAGTCAGGACTATTCAACGTTTTAAAAGCGCAATTTTTTAGCAATTTTGAAAAGGCATCCCGTGAGTTGCTGTTTCAAAACACCTTCTCCTAGTTTTAAAAACGCAATCAATCTCTATTATATATATATATATATATATAAAGTAGAGACCGTATATGGGAAAGTATGAAGTTTTGCCAAGTAGCGCATTCTATGTAAAGAGAATTAAAATATTATCAAGTGTCACATAAAAAATAAGAACAAATTAAATATTGACTTTTTTGTTTCAATGTTTCAAGTTTTTTCTAATTTAAAAATAAATAATTTTTTATTCTTTAGTTCAATATTTTAAGACTTTTCATCCCTCACACATACACACAAAACTCTTTTTGTTTTAATTCACAATTTTCACCTAGTAACTACCCATAGCCCTTTATGTCATTCCATGTCAAATACACACAGACCAAAAATAATGTCATTTACCTTCAATCTTTCGATGATACTTAGCTCCAACTTTGTTGTTTCATCTAATCTTAACCCGTATGAGTTGGCTATAACCAAAAAATGGGGGCTTGCATTTTATATTGAGTGATAACGGCAATTACGATTTTGATATTAAGGTCAGACATTATGGACTTGTGGGTTTTATAAATGATGTAATTAACTGTGGGTGTTTGGAATGTGTGTATATATATATATATATTTAGAATTAAGGAGAAAAAAAAAACCACATTCTATATCAACTTTTATTCTATGATATTCCTCCAAAGTTTTTGTTCTCTCATTACTTCAATTCAATAATTATAATGAATATGTATATGCAATTTATAATTATTGTTTTTATGATGAACTCATTACTAATAAAGTTATATAACAATTATGCTACAATACATATACAATATTCTCCTAAACCATCTTACATAAAACATTACAACATTATCCGTGCATCGCACAGATAACTTACTAACCGCGGCCAACATCAATTTTTTATGCATTTTCATTTATATAACCGCTCTCTCTCCCCCCCCACCCCTTTTTTTTTTTTTTTTTTTTTAATTTTTTGTAATTGCAATGCAGACGCTATAATCTATATATCTCGAAGATGTTGCAATTATTATCGGAGTTCAAATTGGAGGTGATAGTTTAATTGAACCAAGCATTTCCCTGATAGTTTTCATAATAATTTGCTAGTTCTGTTGAATTGCATTGCATGGCTAAGTTCACTCCTAATTTAGGAGCTATGCATTTTTACTTTATACATTTTTTTTTTTTTTTTGATAAATCCCAAATTGTTAGTAATTTAGTTCACTCCAGCTGATTGAGTAATAAAAAATCAAGGGTCCTATGAAATATGATCCTATCCCATGGTTCTTTTCTTCTTTTAGGATAAATGGAAAAAAGTGTGGTTAAGTTGATTTTAGAATCATCTTTCTCAAAAAAAAAAAAAAAAAAATTTTAGAATCAGGTTATAAATATTGGGGGCCTTCCGAAATGGAAAAAATTGTAATTTAAAAATGAAGGCAAAACAAATGGGGCATTCCGAGAATTGAACTCCTCTTGCACCCTAAGCAAGAATCATACCACTAGACCAAATGCCCTACTATTTGATCAAGTTTTTCAATCAAGCAATTTAATTTATGATTTTTCATAGTTGGAGAATTATCATATTATATTCTTTACCCATGAGCTGTAGTAATTGACGAATTTAGAAATCAATTTATTTGAGGTTAGTCGTCTCTGGCACGTGTTTATGTTACCGGCTACCTATGTCAATTGTGTTTATTTGCTAAGTACCTATTTTGTCAATTACTGCTTGAGCTCTCAATATTTGACTTTTCTCTCTCTCTTTTCATATAAAAAAGCTAAAGTAAATCATAGAATAGATCTAGGATTACAGTACAAGTACAATAAATTACAAGAGGTTTGGGCTCCTTAGACCATAATATCTCTAACTAGTAACAACTACAATTCCCCTGTAGGCTGTAGGGAAACAAAGTAAGATGAAAATTGGGTTCTTTTGTTTTGGTGCCAATCAACCGAATGTTTTCTCCAGCTTAAGATGGAGTCTAACATAAAAACTAACCATATTTGATTTGGTATCTATGCAGTTGCTGCAGTCACTAGAATTTTAGTCTATGATATTTTCATTCTCTGAAGTCCAAACTTGTAACATGCCCCTTCAAAATACCTTTAGTCCTTTACATCAGGATGTGCAGCAATGCTATTTTTGTCCAGTACATTGTACAAAATTTGGCCTATTGCTGCTTACCTATTGATGAAGTGTCTTTACAGGTATGTAGTTGGTTTCTATTAAGAGAAATTGGCCTAATTCTTGAAACATTTGAAGTGAGGAGGACAATTAGATGATATGCCAACCACCAAATGCCATTATCTGAGAAAGTCTTTTGCATCTGGGGCAGTGAGTTGAATACACAACCTCTGGTGGTAAATGTTCCTCATAGGTAACAAAGGATAACAAATTTGGGTTTGTTTCCTAGCTAGTAGCTCCCCTTCCTTGATTCAGCATCCTCTGTAAACTTATTATTATTTTATTCATTAATGAATAGTCTTGTCAGATCTAAGATATATTTGGATCTGCTGAAACCTAAGTTTGCAGTTTTTGACTTGACTTTGCTCAGTTTATTTTTTAGCAATATTAAAATATGAACTTGAAAACATTAAATGAGTGGGGCATTCCGAGAATTGAACTCAGGACCTCTCGCACCCAAAGCGAGAATCATACCACTAGACCAAATGCCCATTTGGTGTTACTATTTTGTGTTTTAAGTTTACTCAACCATTTTCATTAAAGTCAATTGATCTTTTCTCCCCCTAGCTTGTAGCCTGAGACTTAAAAGACTAGTAAAAATGGAAGGTTGATGGGTTACCAATTATACTATTTTCTAATGCTTGCTGCAGGAAATGTTGGTAAAATTGAGCTATCTTACAGTTTGGTGTTTTCATGAAGGATTCTTTGAATCTCAGAATTATGACTAACAACTAAAATTAAAGAATTTTTCTGGTTATAGTAAGTTGTAAGCCTGATTTGATAGTTGGCTATGACATTTAAACATGATGAATGAAGAATATTGTCCTGTTGGCATATTCACGTGTGAGTTTTGTGGTTAGTTAAATCTTAAAGTCCCACATGGGATACTAATGAGAATAGTGAGTGGTTAAATGGCTTATACTTTTATATATATATTATCCCCTTAATTGGAATCTCCCCAATATGTTATGCCTGAATTCAAACACAAGAGTATGGCTTGAACCACCCTTGCAGCTTGATAGGGTTCTAAAAGCTGATAATTCATTTCCGGCATCCATAAAAACTTATTATATTTGAATTGGCATGATGGCATCAGTGCTGTTGCTGCAGTCACTAGAATTTTAATCTATGATATTTGCATCTTCTGATGTCTAAACTTCTTCTTTTTTTGGGGTAAATATGAAGTCTAAACTTATAACTTTTAAGATGCCGTTTCCAATTACCTTTACATCAAGATGTGCAGCAAAGCTATCTTCTGTCTGTTAGAATATACAAAATTTGGAACCATGGGCTTCTAGCTGCTTACCTATTGATGAAGTGTCATGACAGGTGAGTGATTGATTTTTGTTAGAGATTGGCCAAATTCTAGAATATTGAGATTAGGAGGAAAATCAGGTGATATGCCAATCACCACAAAATGTCATCATCCAAGAAACAACTGAAACTTTTGCATGTGGAGGCAGTGATTTCATTACATAACCTCTGGTGGCATATTACCCCCTCAGGTAATAAAGTATGATAAACTTGGGTTTTTTTCCTAGCTCCCCTTCCTTAATTCAGCATCTTCTAATGCCAAATTTATTATTTCATTCATAAATGAAGAGTCTTGTCATATTTAAGATATATTTGGCTTTATTGAATCTTCATCTTGCAGTTCTTGACTTGACTTTGCTCTGTATATTTTAAGCATTATTAAAAACTGAACTGAAATACTTCAAAAATTTAGTAAACAACATAATTTGTAAATGCGGAGGCATTCCAAATAAAAAATTTTGTAATTTAAAATGAAGTTAAATATGTGGGGCATTCGAAGAATTGAACTCAGGACCTCTCACACCCTAAGCAAGAATCATACCACTAGACCAAATGCCCTACTATTTGTTCATTTATTTTTATTAAGTAATTTTTAATTTATGATTTGTCATAGATAGACTTAATCTCTACAATGTTAAATTATCATATTAGATCCTTCACCCGTGAGGCCATGAGCTGTGAATTCAGATATCAAGTTATATAAGGTTAGTCCTCTCTGGCATATGTTTATGTTATCCTATGTGAATTATTTTTTCTTTGCTAAGTACCCCTTATGTCAATTACTACTTGATCTCTCTTTATTCGACCTCTCTCTCTCTTTCTTCATAGAAAGCTAGGTAAATCCTAGACTAATCTAGGACTACTGTACTTGTTCTACAAGGACAAAAGCTTACAATAGGTTTGGGTTCCTTTAGACCATAATATCTCTTACTAGTAACAACTACAATTCTCCTTTAGGGAAACAAAGTAAGATGAAAATTTGGTTCTAGCATAAAAACTAGCCATATTTGATTTGGTATCAATGCAGTTGCTGCAGGCTGCAGCCACTAGAATTTTAGTCTATGATATTCTCATTCTCTGAAGTCTAAACTTATGTAACTTATAACACGCCCTTTCCTATACCTTTACATAAGGATGTGCAGCAATGCTATGTTTTGTCATTATCTGAGAATGAACTAAAACTTTTGCATGTGTGGCAGCGAGTTGAATACACAACCTCTGGAGGTAAATGTTTCCTAGCTACTAGCTCCCCTTCCTTGATTCAGCATTTTCTGAAACCTTATTTGTTACTTTATTCATTTTTTTTTTAAGTATTACTTTATTCATTAATGAATTGTCTTGTCAGATCTAAGATATATTTGGATCTATTGAAACCTAAGTTTGTAGTTGTAGGAGTAAAGGCCCAAATCCGGTTTTGGGCCTTGGCGGAGAACACGGGTGATCTGAGGACGATTAAATAGTAGTAAATGGTTTAAGTTCATAGCTTCATGAGTGTGACATTAATGAGAAGGTGGTCCGAGAAGGAATACCTCCTCGAATAGGCTAAACACGGATCTAATGTAGATCCTAATGATCAAGGCGACCTTCTAGGAAGCTCTAGTGGCAGGGACGTACATCTCAAGTGTACCAGAGAGTAGAAGCCAGGAGATACCTAGGGGAAAACTGCTGCCACCGCATTGAATGCCCTGCAGCTAACTTCCTGGTTGCATTTATATGGAGAAGACCCCTGAACAGTGTTGTCTTGGCTACCACAACTCACAGAAAGCCAGAAGGGGTGTCTGATAGGACGGGCACTCAAGTAGTGGCTTGGATGATCAACAAATGGAGGGCCAAGATCACCAGGAGAGAGATATATAATGTAAGAGACCCCTGAAGAAAAAAGGATCGGAAAATCAGAAAAGAAACACTGTAGCAATCTAGGACTAAACTTGTAATCAGACTTCAAAAGCAATACATAAGAATTAGTCTCCTTGGGTTCCGCCGAGGACGTTTTTCCTTAGTGAAAGTTTGTTATTTTCCTTTCTTTGTCATCAATATCTGTTTATTTGTTGTTCAATTCATTAAAGCCCAGTTTTCCAACCCATTCTCTACAAATTTATTGTTTTGGAATTTTTGGGCCTAAGTCCATATACTTTTTGGGCTAGGAGTTCAAATCAAGTCCTTACAATTGGCGCTGTCTGTGGGAAGATTACTTAGGTGATAGTGATTGCAACACTTAACGATGGTAGGATTAGGTCCATACCAAGCGGAATCTTTAGGATCCCAGCATGGTGATCCTTTTGTCAACCTTGAGCAAAGAAGTGACTGTGAGGGAAGTGTGCATACCGCACATACTAGTAGGAGTCAACCTCGAGGGGGAAGCCATATTTCCCATGCAAAGAGTAGCAGGGACATGCAGTTGGAGATTGACCAGTTAAAGAGGAAGTTGCGTCATGCACGGCAAAGGCGAACTCCCTCCAACTCTGATGTTTCTTTTGACAATGAAAGGGATGTCAGTTACAGGCAAAGGTCTCGAACCCCGCCCAGCGAATCTTTCTCTGATGAGGAGGAGCACCATCGTGAGCGTAGGTTTAGAAACCCACCTCAAAAAGGCGTGGGAAACAATGCTATGAGCAAGGCATTGAACCAAATCTCCAAGTCTCCTTTCAGAAGCAAGATTGAGGGGCAAAAATTCCTTGGCAATTCACTCAGCCCACTTTCACCATGTATAATGGTAAGACAGACCCCGTGGAGCACATGAGCCACTTCAATCAGAGAATGGCTATCCATTCCAAGGACGAAGCCCTGATATGAAAATTTTTCCCATCCAGTCTGGGACTCGTGACAATGAGATGGTTCGACGGTCTGAGGGCAGATTCCATAAATTCCTTTAAGGAGCTCACCCGGGCATTTGGCTCCCATTTTGTCACTTGTAGCAGGGTTCCTCAACCCCTGAATTCCCTACTATCCTTAAGCATGCAAGAGGGGGAGACCCTGATGTTGGGAAATTTAGACCCCGGTTGATAGAATTAATAAGTTTTAAACCCAAGTTGTTAATTAGATTTATTATGAATCAAACTTGTTAAAACAAACAAATGAACATATCATGTCAAAATCATGCAGCGGAAAAATAAATAAGACAAGATATGATGACCCAGGAAAACCAATGAAACCAACTAGTTTCACAGTAAAAAACCTGGGGGAAAACCTTCCCGAAAAGCAATCCACTATAGTAAAGAGAAGTTTCAGATCTAGTACAAAACCTTTGTCCCTAGATTCTACAATCCCCGTAGATGAACTCACAGCAGAAACCTTCTACTGCTTCAGAACCTCTAAACTCTTCAATATATGAACGCCACCCTTTCTGTTGCACGAATCCAATACGTGACTCCAATTGCGCGGATCCCAGTACGCGACTTCAATCACCAACTAGAAGAAGATGTTGGCTGTAAAGTTCTTCACTTCATCAACAATGAAGATCAAGAAGCACTTGGTTACAAAATCCTAAGGCGTAAAGACGCAGTAGCTTCTTTCAGAGAGAATAAGGCATCGGTTACCTTTTGCATCCGTTTTCCTTGTATTCTCTTATGTGACGACCTCTAAAATAAGCCTTATATAGGTCTAGGGTTGTAAGAAAAGAAACCCTACACAAATACAAAAGCCTGGCCCAAAAATCAGATCTGAAAATTTTGATTTCCCGTAACCTCGATAGATAGCAGGTGTTGAGCAGGTGTCGAGGAGGTGTCGAGCTTTAAATCTCGATAAATAGCTAGGTGTCGAGGAGTGTCGAGAAGGTGTTGAGGAGACAGAAGCTTTCTCGATCGATCCATCAGCTGTCGAGAACGTGTCGAGATTGCGATAAGAAAACACCTTAAAAAGCTCGATAGATAGCCAGCTGTCGAGAGGTGTCGAGCAGCTGTTGAGATATCTGTCCACAGGTGTCGAGCTATCTCTCCAGCTTTAATGAACACCTTTTATTTACTTGTTTCTTGGTCCAATCTTCATGACTTTAATACTAGACTTGAACAACATGTTCCTTGAAGTATTAAACACATATTAGATCTACCCAAATACAAGTAAAGTGCGTTTTGTCAAAGGATTAACCAACTACATAAAATATGTCCTTAACACCTGAAAACGTACTCGGATAGATACTGGAAGATGCTCAATGAGATAGATGGTGATTTTGACGATATGGCCATCAGTACCTTTAAGGTCGTCATCTCAGCCGAGCATGGTTTAATGAAGTCTCTGACTGGCAAACCGGTTAGCAGCGTGCACTAACTCATGGATTTGACTGATAAGTATAAAATGGTTGAGGAAGACCAGCAGCAGGGTAAAAGAAAAGCTAAGGTTATCTCTCAGGAGAGGAGAGATTTCAGGTTGGACCGATACAATAACAACCGACCTCGGCGAGATTTTGTTCAGCAGTCAAGGCCTGCCAATACTCAGGTAGTTAATGCTGTGTTCCTAGAACTAGTGCATCAGGTCCTGGAAAAGATTAGGAATGAGCCATTCTTCAAATGGCCAAATAAGATGGTAGGAAACCCCGTAAGGCGCAATCAAAACCTTTATTGCCAATACCACCAGGACTAAGGACACACCACGAAAAATTGTAGAAATTTGTGGGACCATTTGGACCAGCTCGTCCGTGAAGAAAAGTTGAAGAAACTCTTGCATCACTTCAGTGGCCAGGGGAGCTAGTCAAATTCGGAACCCCGAAGGGATGATTCTTCAAGACCTCCCTTAGGAACGATAAATGTCATCTTTGCCGCTCTAAGGAGAACCGGCTCCTGTCCCTCCAAAGTGATGTTTGTGGCTTGGCTACCTACTGAGGACACTAATTCAGAGTCAAAGAGGGCTAGAGTAGAAATCCAACCGGTTCTGGGTTTCTCGGATAAGGATAAGATCAAAACCATCCAACCCCATGATGATGCTTTAGTGGTCACAGTTAGGATTTGGGGATATGATGTGAAGAGGGTAATGGTAGACCAAGACAGTGGTGCTGAGATTATGTACCCCGACCTGTATAAAGGTCTAAATTTGAGACACGAGGACCTAACAACCTACAATTCCCCTTTGGTAAGTTTCAATGGGAAGATTGTCATTCTAAGGGGTCAGATTAGACTACCCGTACAGACCAATTTAGAAGTGGTGGAGGTGGATTTCATCGTCGTGGATGCTTATTCACCCTACACAGCAATTGTGGCCAGACCTTGGCTTCATGCCTTGGGAGCCGTTTCTTCCACTCTTCACCAGAAAGCAAAATAACTGTCGAAGGGCCAAGTTAAGGAGATTCTGGGAAGTCAATCCACAACTAGGCAATGCTTGATGGCTGCCATCTTACATCAGCCCGAGGCTGAGTCCTCGGCCTCCGCTGAAAGGGGCTTATAGCAGTCAAAGACTCCAACGCCACCTATCGATGAACCAGCCGAGGACGTGAAATGTGAAAATTTAGAGAAGGTTATTATTGGTGATGATCCGAAGAAATTCTTTCAGATTGGGGCTCAAATGCCTCCTCAAGAGAAAGAAGAGTTTATAGAGTTTTTTAGAAGAAATGTTGATGTGTTCGCGTGGAATGCTTACGAGGCCCCAGGGGTGGATCCAAGCTTCATCTGTCATCATTTAAACGTTAATCCCTCTGTCACCCCCAAAAAGCAACCTCCTTGGCGCTCATCTAAGGATAATTCTAATGCTGTCAGAGACAAGGTGATGAAACTTAAGCAAGCAGGGGCTATCAAGGAGGTGTTCTACCCTGAATGGCTGGCCAATACTGTGGTGGTGAAGAAGAAGAGTAGGAAATGGCAAGTGTGTGTAGACTTCACGGATCTAAATAAGGCTTGCCCGAAAAACCCCTTCCCTATGCCTAGGATAGACCACCTGGTGGATGCAACTATAGGCCATCCTCGGATGAGCTTCTTAGATGCCTTTCAAGGGTACCACTAGATACCACTAGCCCCGGATGATTAGGAAAAAAACGGCTTTTGTCACTCCCACTGGAATTACCATTACAAAGTGATGCCCTTTGGCTTGAAGAATGTAGGGCCTACCTATCAAAGGATGATGATTAGGATGTTTGAACCATAGTTGGGCAAAAGCATTGAGGTCTATATAGATGACATGGTGGTGAAGAGTAAAGTAGTGTTCGAGCAAGTGGGAGATCTCATGAACATTTTTGAAGTTTTGAGGAAACACAAATTGCGCCTTAACGCTTCTAAATGCTCTTTTGGCGTGGGATTAGGCAAATTTCTGGGCTACATGGTAACTCACCAGGGAATTGAGATTAACCCCGACCAGATTAAAGCAATTAGCAGTTTACAACCACCTCAGAATCTTATGAAAGTCCAGAAACTGACTGGAATGACTATTGCCTTGAACTGTTTTATCTCTCGGTCAGCGGATAGATGCAGACCCTTCTTCCTGTTGATGAATAAATGGAAGGGATTTGAGTGGATGGAGGAATGTGCCTTGGCCTTTAAGCAACTCAAAGAATATCTCTCTCGGCCACCTATCATGTCCAGTCCTGAGATGGACGAGGTCTTGTTTGCCTATATCGCTGTGGCCCCCCATGCTGTAAGCCTGGTATTGATACAAGTTGATGGCAGCATCCAAAGGCCAGTTTATTATGTAAGCAAATCACTAGACGAGGCCGAGATCCGTTATCTACCCCTGGAGAAGGCCATTTTGGCGGTAGTGCACGCTACACATAAGCTCCCCCATTACTTTCAAGAGCATAAAATTGTCCTAACTCAGCTTCCGCTTAAAGCTCTACTCCAAAGCACTGATTACACGAGGAGGATTGCTAAATGGGGCACAATCCTAGGAGCTTTTGACATCAAATACATGCCTCGTACCTCTGTCAAGGGTCAAACCCTAACAGATCTGGTAACCGAGTTTGTTGGAAGTTGAAGCAAAGAGGCACGACGTGGATGGAAAATCGGTTGGCATGATCTCTCAGCAAGATCCCTTATCCTGGAAAGTATACGTTGATGGTGCAGCCAATCACAAGGGATCCGAAGTGGGGCTAGTTCTAGTATCCCCCGAAAAAATTACCATTGAGAAATCATTAAGACTAGACTTTTCGACCACGAATAACAAAGCTAAATACGAGGTTCTGCTGATGGGAATAGCCATGGTTCAAAAAATGGGTGGAAAGGCTATAGAGATGCTCTCGGACTCGAGATTGGTCATTGGCCAAGTGAACGGAGAGTTTGAAGCCAAAGACGAAAGAATGCGAAGGTACTTAAGTCAGGTTAGACGTTTGCAGTCAGGCTTTGAATCTTTCAACCTGTCGCATATTCCTAGAAGTGGAAACACACTTGCAACCTCCTTGGCACAAGGCTTACCTCAAGTCATCCTTGTAGAAGACTTATGCAAGCCCACAGAGGCAAACAGAGAAGTAGTTTATGTTCACCAAGTTAGGGAGGGGCCTAGCTGGATGGACCCCAAAGTGCTATTCTTGAAGAAGGATACCCTGCCCGAGGAGAAGTTAGAAGCTGACAAAATAGGAAGAAAGGCTCCTCGGTTCTGGCTGTTCGAGGATCAGAAATTGTACAAATGCTCCTTTTTTGGGCCATACCTGCTATGCATACACCCCGAGGCAACAGAATTATTCCTTGACGAGTTACATGAAGGAATTTGTGGAAGCCACACTGGAGGCAGATCTTTGGCACGCAATGCCATCAATCAAGGCTATTGGTGGCTAAATATACAAAGGGAAGCACAATAATATGTAAAGAAGTGCAACCAGTGTCAAAGATTCGTGCCAAACATACACCGACCGGGAGGAGTCCTTAATCCTCTGTTCAGCCCTTAGCCATTCGCTTAATGAGGCTTAGACATTGTGGGCCCTTTCCCCAAGGCAGTGAGAAACAAAAGATACTTGCTGGTCGACACAGACTACTTCACTAAGTGGGTTGAAGCTGAGCCCTTAGCAAACATCAGGGGCGTGGATGCCAAGAAATTTGTTTGGAAAAACATCGTCACAAGATTCGAGGTCCCTCGTACCCTCATCTCGGACAATGGCCTTCAATTTGATCGCAAATCTTTCAAGAGATACTATTGTGACCTAGAAATCATGAATAGATATTCTACCCCAGCCTATCCCCAAGGGAACAGATAAGCCGAGGCTGTTAACAAGGTCATAGTAAGCGGACTCAAGAAGAGGTTGGACGATGCAAAGGGAAAATGGGTGGAAGAACTATTGCATGTCCTGTGGGTGTACCGAACCACGCCCTGCAAGTCAACAGGGGAAACTCCCTTCTTAATGATTTATTGAGCCGAAGTTGTTATCCCTCTAGAGACTGGCTTCCCGACGTTGAGAACGAGTTCTTTCGATCCGAGCAATAACAATGGATTGCTAGAGAAAAGCTTAGACTTGATTGAAGAGAGGAGAGAAAATGCAGTGGTCTAATTGGCATATTACCAACACAAGCTCAAGCAAGGTTATGATGCCAATGTGAAGCTGAGACCGTTAGTACCTGGTGACTTGGTGTTGAGAAAGGTTCTAGTTGCTATGAAGAACCCAGTATGGGGAAAGCTGGAGCCCAACTGGGAGGGGCCATATCGCATCACCTTGGTAGCTGGTATAGGAGTGTATTTCCTTGAAGACCTAGATGAACGTGTAATACCACGCCCTTGGAATGTAAACAACCTGAAAATGTATTATTATTAATAAAAGTTTCCTTTGTCATGTGCCTCTTTACTGTGTAAATACCGCTTATTTCCCTATGACATCTTTATAAGTGATTAAACAGAACTTTAGTCATGCCTGGGTTCTCGGACCAGATGCTTTGGGGGAAATTAACACTATATGACATCTTTATAAGTGATTAAACAGAATCTTAGTCATGCCTGGGTCCTCGGACCAAATGCTTTGGGAAATTAACACTATATGATATCTTTATAAGTGATTAAACAGAACCTTAGTCATACCTAGGTCCTCGGACCAAATACTTTGGGAAAATTAACATTATGTGATATTTATTTGCTTTTCACCAAGAGTCAAAACAGGTCCAAGATTATAACCAACTCCTTAGATTGGTAGCTCTGAATAAGTTGATGTTCATGTCTATTTATCCAAGAGATGAGCAGGATGAAGTCCTTGTCTCTCCCTTTTATTTTTTACAAAGTTTGTTACTTATCTTTATCGGATTCAGCCTTCATTGCAGAAGGATCAATTCGCAGTACAAATATGGGGTAAATCTCTTTGTTGCTGGTACTTAGTCAAATTATTTAAACTAGTACCAGGGTATTGTTGTTAGTTTTTATTAGTTTAGAGTCGCATATAAAGTAAAGACACAAGAGATAGAAAGAAAAGTCTATTCATTAATCAAAGGAAGATGCATTACAAGTGGTGGCAGAAGCCAGAAGAAAAGAAAATGACAAAAGAAAAGATAAATAAAGAAAGACCCTACAACTACTTCTTTGTTGGTTGAGGATCTTCTTTGGAATTAGCTGCCTTAAGCTTGTCATCCCCAGCTTTAGACTTAGACTCAACTTCTTTAGCTTGGGAGACCACATCCTTAATTGTAAGGGTATCCTCGGAACGAGTGTTTTTGGCTGAGGGCAGGACCTCTTTACCCTTACCTACCCTTGTGGAGACTTCGACATCAAGAGTAGGATCTTGGATACTAGAGACCTACTCAAGGGGAGGGAGGGGTAGAGCAATAGGAGGGAGGTCCACTAGAGCTTCTCAGATATGTTCAAGGACCCCCGCACTGTTAAGCGCCTCTATCCAGGTCTTAGTGCAGTATTCCCTGCACACTCCGGCCACCTCCTCAGCCAGCCTGTTTTCTGTATCCTCCACCCCACGTTCGTAGGATGCTTTCACTGTAGCTTCAGTAGTTTCCTTAGCCACCCGAGCTGCCTCTTTAGCTGCATCCTTGACCTTCTACAGCTTGGCCTTAAGATCCAGAACTAGCTGTTTCCGGGCGGCCAAGTTTAGCTCTGTTGTGTAGAGCAGCTTACGCTGGTCCTCAACTTGGGCCTCGGCATTTTTTAGACCAACCAAGGCACTTGAACGTTCCCTTTTTGCCGTGATCAGGTTATTGGCCAGCTCTGTGTGTTCCTCTTTCAGGGCTCCAAGAGCCTTCTCAACCTCAAAACGGGAGTGGGCCTCAGCCTTAACCTTGTCATGAGCATTCCTGACCCACTCCTCATCTACGTAAATATGCTGGATAATCTGTATAAAAGTAGCAAAGGGATTATATATAAAAATATATATATATATATATATACACACACACATATATGAATAAATGTGCATCTTAGTATTTAACAAAAAAAGATGTTGATTGACTTACCATTGCAAGGTCCCTCTTCAATAACATGAAAAGGTCCGGCTGCCTAGTACGCTTGAGGCCCTCCATATCTTTGGGGAGGAGAAGAGGCTGCTCTAAGGCATCGACGAGGTGGGTGGCATGCCCCCTTTGAGACTCCCAAATCATGGCATCCCAAGGAATGGGAACACCCTCCAACTCTAGCCGAAAGGCCCAAGTACGTGACCCTCGGCGTACTTCAGCACCACCGAACTCTTCACGAGTCTCCGCGGAGGGAGCCCTTTTATCCCTAACGTTTTTAGGCTGTTTTGCCCCCTTCGGAGGAATCAACTCCCCCTCCTCCGCTTCCTGTGCTTTTCTTTTCTTTTTTAAATCGGGATTAGGGAGCAGTCCCACCGCGGTCACAGGGGGAGGAGGAGGGGGAAGATTCGGAGGAACTTGGGTCTTGGGGACTTCTTTCAAAGTTGACCCCTTGTTCCTGTTAGCCAGTAGACCCTTTAAGCTGGTCCTTTGCTTCAAGTCCATACCTTCTTGTTCGTCTTCTGAACTAGTATCAACTCGAGCAACTATTAACCTCGAAGAATGGGCAACAGAAAATCTATCAAAATCGGCCTCAGAGTCTGAGCTCTACCAGCCTTTCTGGCACTTCACCTTCCTCCTCAAGGTGGAATTGGTCTATCTCGGCTTCGAGGGATAAGTGTGTAGAAGCTGTTTCCTCTCTCAGAGCGGCTACTTCCTAAGGGACGGGTTGAATGGGCAGCTCAACAGGCGAAAGGTCTCTCCAAGCCAAAAAGGTTGGCTTAGATACGTCTATGCGTGCTAATCTAGGGTCACCAGCCCTTATTGCCTGACCTACGTCCTGAAATATGCAAGACAGAGGCTCGTAATCCAAATTTAAGTGAGTGGCCCGTAGCTGTCCGTCTTTGCTTATGAATATCTCAGATCTCAGCAGTTTGTTGAGACTTGGAGCGTTGACTAAGCTAAGCCTCGGAGCAGTATGGGTTTTATATGTAAAAAATATCCGAGGAGGAAGTTGTGGTTAGATCAATAAAAACTATTATCCAAGAAGGCAAAATGTTAAGTCAGATTAAAAAAAAAAAAAAACTAAGACGGCTAAAGTCCTTGCTAAGGGACCTAATCCTAGGGTACCCCACCTGGTTTTCCCGCCCGAACTGGGCAGTGAAGACTGTCGTGCCACTCCCCAGAGATGACCAAATAGTCATCCTTCAAGCCCTTGTTGGACTTACAAAGGCAAGATATCAATCTAACATCATTGGATCGGGACTTGAGGTAATATCCGGCACCGGCAAGGGAATGACACTCGTACATGTGAACGACGTCGTGCCATGTGAGCCTTAAGTTCATCTGATCGTTCAAAGCATCTACACTCCCTAGGACTCTAACAGGTTGGGGGCGTACTGATGGGGACACATCTTGTGATTGAGCAGGTAGTCTCTAGTTATCCTACCCATAGGAAGTGTCATTCCTCCCTCTATAAAGGCGATCATAGGAATGACAACTTCACCCTCCCCTCTATCTGTAAGTACTTGGTCCAGAGCACAATATTGTAGGCCTACTCCCTGTGGGATATGTTATTTGGCCCTAAAACCTTCCATACTGGCCGGAGAGTCTACTAAGTGCTTGAATCTACCCATCTAAGCAAACGTAGATGACGTGAAGGAAGTTTTCTAAAAAAGAAAGAAAGCCGAGGAGGTTGGCCGAGGAGAAAAAGAAAATTTAAAGAGATAGATACTTACGAAAGCAAGTGTATTAAACCCTAAACCTTTAGAAAAATCTTTTGGAAATTTCTTAAGAAAGGAATTAGGGAAACTTAGGAGTGTGGAGAGTTTAGTGAGTTGGAGTGCTTGAGATCTCTAGAGAACTTGAGAATTCGTAAAATGAAGGGAAAATGATCTCCCTCAAGGCTTTATATAGAGGGTGAATTAAGTGGGAGTTATCCCGCTCAAAATTCCAAGAGAAAGATCAACCATTGGATCTGTGCCTCACCATTAGACCTAGGGAACAAAGCGCCGCGTGAAACAATTGATGGCACCTCGCGGGCTTCGAAGCGTCAGTGGCAATTATGGAACGCGTGAAACGGCACTCCCGCTCGTGTGAATCGAGAAATCAAGTGGTGTTAACTTTTAAATCAAAACCCCAATTTTCTCCTCGAATGAGAGGGAGAAATTGAAATTTTGAGGGGCTATTGTAGGGGTAAAGGCCTAAATCCGATTTTGGGCCTTGGGCCTTGGCCAAGAACACGGGCGATCCGAGAACGATTAAATAGTAGTAAGTGGTTTAAGTTCATAGATTCATGAGTATGATATTAATGGGAAGGTGGTCCGAGGAGGAATACCTCCTCGAATAGGCTAAACACAGATCTGATCTAGATCCTAATGATCAAGGTGACCTTCTAGGAAGCTCCAATGGCAGGGACGTATATCTCAAGTGTACCAAAGAGTAGAAGCTAGGAGATACCTAGGGAAAAGCTGCTGCCACCGCATTGAATGCCCTGCAGCTAACTTTCTGGCCGTATTTATGTGAAAAAGACCCCTGAACAGTGCTGTCTTGGCTGCCACAACTCACAGAAAGCTAGAAGGGGTGTCTGATGGGACGAGCACTCAAGTAGTGGCTTGGATGATCAACAAATGGAGGGCCAAGATCACCAAGAGAGAGATATATAATGTAAGAGACCCCTGAAGAAAAGAGAATCGAAAAATCAGAAAAGAAACACTATAGCAATATAGGACCAGACTTGTAATCAGACTTTAAAAGCAATACATAAGAATCAGTCTCATCAGGCTCTGCCGAGGACCTTTTTCCTTAGTGAAAGTTTGTTATTTTCCTTTCTTTGTCATCAAGATCTCTTTATTGTTGCTTAATTCATTAAAACCCAGTTTTCCAACCCATTCTCTACAAATTTATTGTTTTGGGCTTTTTAGGCCGAAGTCCATATACTTTTTGGGCTAGGAGTTCAAATTAGGTCCTCACAGTAGTTAGTGACTTGACTTTGCTCAGTACATTTCTCAGAAATATTAAAATCTGAACAGATAAACTTTGTAAAGAGAATTAAGTGAATGGAGCATTCCGCGAATCGAACTCGGGACCTCTCACACCCAAAGCGAGAAGCATACCACTAGACCAAATGCCCATTTGGTGATACTATCTTGTGTTTAAGTTTAATAAACTATTTTCATTAAAGTCAATTGATCTTTCTTCCCTACTACCTTTTAGCCTGAGACTTTAAATACTTGTAAAAATGGAAGGTTGCTGGTTTACCAAATTATACTAATGTCTAATGCCTGATGCAGGAAATGTTGGGTATCTCTCAGTTTGGTGTTTTCATATAGGGTTCTTTAGATCTTGGAATTGTGACTAACAGCTCAAATTAAATAATTAGCTGTTTATAGGTAAGCTGTAAGCCTAGTTTGATAGTTGGCGATGAGAACATGATTATAAGTTGATGAATGGACAATATTACCCTATTGGAATATTCATGTGTGAGTGGTGTGGTTAGTAAAGTGTTGAAGTCCCACATGAGATACTAATGACAAGAGAGATTGATTAATAGGCTTAAGCTTTTGGGTTAAATGATGTCCCTATATGTTATATTATCCCCTCAATCTCCCCAACATGTGGTATTAGAGTAAATGGTTCAACTGGGCAAGTGTTCGTTAGTGAATTCCACCAACCAGAACAAGGAACACTTGGAAGGATGCACATCTGATTTAAGGCTTTAACCACTTGTGGGTTCCTTCAGAGGAGAAGATATTTCTGATAAAATAAGCCCACTTCTCCTGCTGAAGATGGAGCCTAGTATAAAATCTAACCATATTTGATTTGATATCTATGTAGTTGCTTCAGTCACTAGAATTTTAATCAATGATATTCTCATTCTTTGAAGTCTAAACTTATTACTTATAGATGCCCTTTCCAAATACCTTTACATCAGGATGTGCAGCAATGCTATGTTTTGTCCACTACATTGTACAAAATTTAAAACCATTGCCTTCTCGCTGTTTACCTATTGATGAAGTGTCTTTGCAGATAAGTAGTTGGTTTTTGTAGAGAGCAATTGGCCTAAATCTTAAAATGTTAAGGTGAGGAGAACAATAAGGTGAAATGCATATCACCACAAAATGCCATCATTTGAGAGAGAACTGAATCTTTTGCAAGTGTCGGCAGTGAGTTGAATACAATTAACCTCTGGTTGCATTAAAGGAATAAAGGATGGTAAATTTGGGTTTGTTTCCTGAATCCCCTTCCTTGTTTCAGCATCTTATGAAACCAAATTTATTACTTTATTCATTAATAAATAGTCTTGTCAGATCTAAGATACATATGGATTTATTGAAAACTGGTTTTGCAGTTAATGACTTGACTTTGCTCAATTTATTTTTTAGCAACATTAAAATCTGAACTGAAAAAAATATTATTAGTAAAGAACAATAAATGAATGGGGCATTCTGAGAATCGAACTCAGGACCTCTCGCACCCAAAGCGAGAATCATACCACTAGACCAAATGCCCATTTGGTGATACTATTTTGTGTTTTAAGTTTACTCAGGCATTTCCATTAAAGTCAGTTGAGCTTTTCTCCCACTAGACTGTAGACTGAGACTTAAAAAGACTAGTAAAAATGAAAGGTTGCTGGGTAACCAAATTATACTAATGTCTGATGCTTGCTGCAGGAAATGTAGGTAAAATTAAGCTATCTCATAGTTTTGTATTTTCATGAAGGACTCTTTAAATCTTGGAATTGTGACTACCAACAAAAAGTAAAGAAATTAGCTGGTTTAGAAAGCTTTAAGCCTGGTTTGATAGTTGGCTATGACATTTAAACATGATGAATGGAGAATATTACCCTGTTGGCATATTCGTGTCTGAGTGGAGAGGTTACTTATTATATTTGATTTGGCATCAGTGCAGTTCTGCAGTCACTAGAATTTTGATCTATGATATTTTCATCTTCTGATGTCCAAACATTTTTTTTTTGGTAAGTCTGAAGTCTAAACTTATAACTTTTAAGATGCCCTTACCAAATACCTTTACATCAAGATGTGCAGCAAAGCTATCTTCTATCCATTAGATTGTACAAAATTTGGAACCATTGGCTTCTAGCTGCTTACCTATTGATGAGTGTCTTGACAGGTGAGTAATTCATTTTTATTAGTAATTGGCCTAATTCTAGAATATTGAGGTTAGGAGGAAAATCAGGTGATATGCCAATCACCACAAAATGCCATCATCCAAGAAACAACTAAATCTTTTGCATGTCGAGGCAGTGAGTTCATTCCATAACCTCCGGTGGGAAATTACCCCCTCAGGTTATAAAGTATGATAAATTTGGGTTTGTTTCCTAGCTCCCCTTCCTTAATTCAGCATCTTCTGATGCCTAATTTATTACTTCATTCATAACTTAATAGTCTTGTAATATTTAAGATATATTTGGCTTTATTGAAACCTAATTTTGCAGTTCTTGACTTGACTTTGCTCAGTATACATTAAGCATTATTAAAAAATGAACTGAAACACTTCAAATCGGGACCTCTCGCACCCAAAGCGAGAATCATACCACTAGACCAAATGCCCATTTGATGGTGTTATTTGTGCTTAAGTTTGAATTAACCATTTTCACTAAAGTTGATATCTTCCCCCCAACCTACCTTCTAGGTTGAGACTTTGAATTGTAAAAATGCAAGGTTGCTAGATTACCACCTTATACTAATGTGTAACGATTGCGGCAGGAAATGTAGGAGAAATTGAGCTATGTCACAGTTTGGTGTTTTCAGGTAGGGTCTTTAATCTCGGAATTGTGACTAACAGTTCAAGCTAAAGAGGTTATAAGCTGGCTATAGTAAGCCTACTTTGATAGTTGGCACTGATATTTAAAGTGACAAATTAGAAACTGAACATTTTAAGAATTGAACTCCTTAGGACCTCTCATTGTTGAAGCATAAATCATACATACCACTAGATCGAGTGTCTAGTAGTTCAACCTCATCTAAGCACCTAACCATATTCATCATATCCAATTGATGTTTGTTGGTTTGACTCCCAACATAGTTTTATTATTCATTTATGAATTAAAACCAAATGTTGAAAATTTGAAAGCCATTGAATTGCTAAAGGAGCATTTTCTTGTATATGTGAATCCAACTCCAATAGAACACAAAGATAAGGAACAATGAATGATGCATTCATTCACCAAATGTAGTGTCAGATCTAAGATATATTTGGATGGATTTGGATCTATCGGATCTAAAATATTTATGATAAAGTAAGCCCCACTTCTCCTGCTGAAGATGGAGTCTAGCATAAAAACTAACCATATTTGATTTGATATCAGTGTAGTTGCATCAGTCACTAGAATTTTAATCTATCATGTTCTCATTCTTTGAAGAATAAACTTATTACCTATTAGATTACTCATTAATGCAGACGCTATATGTCTCGAAGATTTTGCAATTACAATCTGCGTTCAAGTGGAGGTGATATCTTAATTGAACCAAGCATTTTCCTAATGTAGTCTAACTACTGCATAAAATCAAATTTTGTTCTCTTTCTGACCTTTAATCTCTGCCTTTTTAAGCGGCTGAAAATCCCTAAAAATTTTGATTACTTGGTAATACTAATAGTTTTCATAATAATTTACTGGTTCTGTTGAATATTTATTTGTGAAAGCTATGTCCTCGTTTTGTGTAGTCTAGCTGGCTATCCTTTGACTGCATTGCATGGCTAAGTTCACTCCTAATTTAGGAGCTATCCATTTTTATTTTATACAATTTTTTTTTTTTGGGGGTAAATCCCAAATTGTTAGTAATTTAGTTCACTCCAGATGACTGAGTAATCAAAAATCAAGGATCCTATGAAATATGCTCCTATCCCATGGTTCTATACTTCTTTAAGGATAAATGGAATAAAGTGTGGTTAAGTTGATTTTAGAATCAGGTTATAAGATGGGGGCATTCGAAATGGAAAATTTTGTAATTTAAAATCAAGTTTAAAAATATGGGGCATTCCGAGAATTGAACTCGGGACCTCTCGCACCCTAAGCGA
Organism: Quercus ilex subsp. ballota; assembly: GCA_032727855.1. Classification (NCBI taxonomy): domain Eukaryota; kingdom Viridiplantae; phylum Streptophyta; class Magnoliopsida; order Fagales; family Fagaceae; genus Quercus; species Quercus ilex. Next base: position 32,727,379 of record CM064918.1, on the reverse strand, counting down.
GAATCATACCACTAGACCAAATGCCCTACCATTTGATCATTTAATTCTATTAAGTAGTTTAATTTATGATTTGTCATAGACGGACATAATCTCTCTGATGTAGAATTATCATATTATATTCTTCATAGATGGACATAATCTCTATGATGTAGAATTATCATATTATATTCTTCACCCATGAGCTGTAATTGACTAATTCAGAAATCAATGTATTTGAGGTTAGTTGTCTCTGGCACATGTTTATGTTACCGGTTACCTATGTCAATTATTGTTTCTTTGCTAAGTACCCCTCATGTCAATTACTACTTGAGCTCTCTTTATTTGACTTCTCTCTCTCTCTTTTCATAGAAAAGCTAGGTAAATCCTGTACTAATCTAGGACTACTGTACTTCGGGCTCCTTTAGGCCATAATATCTCTTACTAGTAACAACTACAATTCTCCTGCAGGGAAACAAAATAAGATGAAAATTAGGTTCTAGCATAAAAACTAACCATATTTGATTTTTTTTTTTTTTTTTGGTAATCACCATATTTGATTTGGTATCAATGCAGTTGCTGCAGCCAATAGAATTTTAGTCAATGATATTCTCATTCTCTGAAGTCTAAACTTATATAACTTATAACATGCCCTTTCCAATGCCATTTCATCAGGATGTGCAGCAATGCTATGTTTTGTCATTATCTGAGAATGAACTAAAACTTTTGCATATGTGGCAGTGAAATGAATACACAACCTCTGGAGGTAAATGTTTCCTAGCTAGTAGCTCCCCTTCCTTGATTCAGCATTTTCTGAAACCTTATTTATTACTTTTTTCTTTTTTTCTTTTTTTTATAAGTATTACCTAATGAATAGTCTTGTCAGATCTAAGATATATTTGGATCTATTGAAACCTAAGTTTGTAGTTATTGACTTGACTTTGCCGAGATTATTTCTCAGCAATATTAAAATCTTAACAGAAAAACATTGAAAAGAGAATTAAATGAATGGGGCATTCCGAGAATCGAACTCGGGACCTCTCGCACCCAAAGCGAGAATCATACCACTAGACCAAATGCCCATTTGGTGATACTAATTTGTGTTTTAGTTTAATCAACTATTTTCATTAAAGCTAATTGATCTTTTTTCCTTCCTACATTTTAGCCTGAGACTTTAAATACTTGTAAAAACGGAAGGTTGCTGGTTTACCAAATTATATTAATGTCTAATGCCTGCTGCAGGAAATGTCTTCTATCTTGCAGTTTGTTGTTTTTCATGTAGGGTTATTTAGATCTTGGAATTGTGACTAACTGCTCAAATTAAAGAATTAGCTGGTTATAGGTAAGCTGTATGCCTAGTTTGATAGTTGGCTAATAGTTGGCTATGACATTTGAACATGATTATAAGTTGATGAATGGAGAATTTACACTGTTGGTATATTCACATGTGAGTGGTGTGGTTAGTTAAGTGTTGAAGTCCCACATGAGATACTAATGACGAGAGTGAGTGGTTAATAGGCTTAAGCTTTTGGGTCAAATGATGTCCCTATGTGTTATATTAACCCCTCAATCTCACCCAACAAGTGGTATTAGAGTAAATGGTTCAACTGGGCAAGTATTCATTAGTGAATCCCACCAACTAGAACAAGGAACACTTGGAAGGATACACGTCTGATGTAAGGCTTGAACCACCTGTGGGTTCCTTCAGAGTAGAAGATATTTCTGATAAAATAAGCCCACTTCTCTTGCTGAAGATGGAGTCTAGCATAAAAACTAACCATATTTGTTTCAATATCAGTGTAATTGCTTTAGTCACTAGAATTCTAATCTATGATATTCTCATTCTTTGAGGTCTAAACTTATAAGATGCCCTTTCAAAATATCTTGACATCAGGATGTGCAGCAATGCTATGTTTTGTCCACTACATTGTACAAAATTTGAAACCTTTGCCTTCTTGCTACTTACCAATTGATGAAGTGTCTTTGCAGGTAAGTGGTTGGCCTAATTCTTAAAATGTTAGAGGTAAGGATAACAATAAGGTGAAATGCATATAACCACAAAATGCCATCATTTGAGAAAGAACTAAATCTTTTTGCATGTGAGAGCAGTGAGTTGAATACATATAGACCTTGTGCATACGAGGTCTATTTCCCTTAGGGTTTCTAGGGGCTTGAGTTTTCTGTTCGTTTTATTCTTCATGGTTTTACTGGTTAGGATGGCAGATGATGTGATTAATGGGCTTGTGAATATGAAGTTAACGGCGGAGGAAGAGGAAGTAATACCAATATCGGAGGAAGGTAGACGTGAGGAAATTGAGAGCTGCACTCAAAGCCTGATAGGGAAGTTTCTTACATGTAAACCATTTAACAAGAAGGCAGCACTGAGTACGTTGATGAGAGTGTGGGGCCTGGAAGATAGCGTGGTAGTCAATGAAGTGGGATCGAATTTGTTCCAATTCAAGTTCCAAACAAAGTTTGATGTGGAACAGATTTTGAAATAGGGTTTGTGTGTGTTTGATAATCAAGTTTTATCATTATGTCATTGGGAAGCAGGGATGATGGCGAAGAATGTGCAATTTGACTCCTTGCCTATATGGATACAGATATGGGATGCACCGTTTGATATAGTGTGCTCACAAGTCGCGGAGGAGGTAGGACAGAGATTGAGAAGGGTTGTTGAAGTTGAGCAACGGCGAGGGCATATTGTGCAAAACCTCTTTATGAGAGTTAAGGTGACCATTCCCTTAGAGAAACCGTTGCGGCGAGGAGGTTATTCGTTAGACTCGGGTGGACAGAGAGTTTGGGTAAAGTTTAGATACAAGAGATTGCCAATGCACTGTCACGTCTGCGCTATGTTAGGCCATGATTTGAAGCATTGTGCATCTTACTTTGCATGTACTAAGACTAGAGAGGTAGTCTGCCAGTACAGTGAACGGTTAAAGGCAAGTGGTGGGTGTCCTGGATCACCACCTAAGAGAGAACCTAAGCTGAAATGGGCTGCTATGGAGGAACAAAGTGGAGAGAATAGTGCAAATGCAGAGGTGGGTGTGATGGCGGCGGCAATGGAGCAAGAGAAGTAGATAGTTACCCTAACACACGATAAGGGGACAGGAGAGTTACGTGTGCAGAGTTACTCTGTGAATGCAGGACCTGTCTCGGGATTTGATGATGTTGGCACCGAAAAATGAGATATGGGGCTAGATATGGAAATTAAAGATTCGGTGCTAGCTACTATTATCTCTCTGGTTTCGAATTTAAACAAGGATGATGTGGTAAGACCAGAATTGCTTGAAAAGGGTATTGGGCTAGTTAAGGAGACAGGATAGGTGGAGGGTTAGGCTTTGGTTGGGCTTCCTGAAATTAAAAATAAGCCCACTTGGAAGAGGTTAGCAAGGATGGTTTGTGGGCTAAATGATAGTGATCAAAAACAGGTTACTGTATTGGGTAAAAGAGATACGGACTAGAACAAGGATGATGAAGGAAAAGAACATGCAGAACAGAGACAAAAAAAGGAGAAGATTAAGGTGTAGCAATCACAAAACACTATAGTGGCTGGGGTGTCGAATCGCCCTCGCCGATCACAATGAGGCTATTAAGTTGGAACTGTCAAAGGTTTGGGAACCCTTGGACAAGTCGTAGCCTTCTCAAATTTGTGAAGGATCAAGTTCCCAATGTGTGTTTTCTTATGGAAATATGTTTAGATGAGGATGGTTTTAATGATTTGTATAGGGATTTACCTTTTAAGAATAAGTTGTTTGTGAAGAAACCAAATGCAGGAGGTGGATTGGCTTTGCATTGGAAGTAGGATATTCAATTGGATTTGATAAATTATTCTGGGTATCATATTTTGGTCACAGTCAGGGAGGATGATGGTTTTGAGTGGTTTTTAACAGGGTTTTATGGATGGCCTGAATCTGATCAGAAGAGCAAGTCATGGTTTTTGCTTTCTCACTTGACTATGTTTGCAAAAGGCCCTTAGTGTTGTATAGGTGATTTCAATTCCATTCTTTATGCAGCAGAAAAACAAAGTGCATGTTTTTGGAGGAGAATGGCTTGGCTGACTTAGGGTATCATGGTTTTCCTTTTACATGGACAAATAGGAGACCAGGGGATGCGAATACTAGGCTCCATTTACATAGAACAGTGGCCAACATAGAATGGAAAAGCAGATTTTCGGATTGCTTGGTAACTCATCTTGGAACACCTGCTTCGGATCATCTTCCTTTGCTTATGCAAACAAAAATGAATAAGGTGTTAAGGGGTAGGGGTGCGTGTAGCTTTAAATTTGAGGAGAATTGGTTAATGTTAGATGAATGTGAGAAGGTTGTGGAGGAGGCATGGGTTGATGGAGGGAGGCTGGAGTCGACCTTGGTGACTATTAAAGAAAAAATAAAAGAATGTGGGGCTGGTTTGAATGCTTGGGGCTCATCAAAGACGCAACCTGAGACTGAGGAAATTAAAAAGTTGCAAAAAAGGGAGCAATTACTTTATGGTGATCAAACAGAAGAAGCAAAGGCTGAATTCTTGGAGGCAAGCAAAAAATTGGATGGTCTTCTCCTTAAACAAGAAATTTTTTGGCACCAATGATCAAGAGTATCATGGCTGAAACATGGTGACAAGAATTCAAAATTTTTTCCTTCAAAGGCCACTCAACGGCGGAGAAGAAATTTTATCCATGGCCTTCGCAATAATCAGCAATGGGTTAAAGAAATTGAAGACATTGCAGATGTGGCGACTGATTATTTTGAGACATTGTTTAATTCAGAGGAGAATGGGCAGATGGATGACTGTCTTAATACAGTAAACCACCGAGTTACTCCGGAGATGCTAGAGGAGTTGTCCAGAGATTATACAGCATAGGAGATAAAAGCAGCGTTGTTTTAGATAGGACCAACAAAGGCTCCTAGACCAAATGGTATGAATGTTCTCTTTTACCAAAATTTTTGGCATATTGTGGGTACTGATGTGGTTGCTGCTGTATTAGATTTTATGCATTCTGGTACCATGCCATCTAATATTAATTATACACACGTTGTTCTGATTCCAAAGGTCAAGTCACCTGAAAAAATGTCTGATTATAGGCTCATTAGTTTATGTAATGTCATCTATAAAATTATTTCTAAGGTGTTGGCAAATAGATTAAAAATTATTTTGCCTCAACTCATATCACCTACTCAGAGTGCTTTTGTTCCTGGTCGTTTGATCACTGATAATATTTTGGTTGTATATGAATTGTTGCATTCCATGCATTGTAAAAGGACTGGAAAAAGGGGTTCTATGGCCCCGAAATTGGATGTTAGTAAGGCATATGACAAGATAGAGTGGGATTTTTTGAAGGGTATGATGGTTAGACTAGATCTTCCTGATGTTTGGGTGGATAGAGTTATGACTTGTGTAATGACCCCATCTTTTTCAGTGCAGATTAATGGGAGAGCCTATGGTAGTATCACACCATTTAGAGGACTCCAGCAGGGTGATCCTTTGTCGCCTTACTTGTTTCTGATTTGTGCAGAAGGGTTTTCCTCATTACTTGCAAAGGCTGAAAAGGAGGGGCATATTCATGGAGTGTCTATTTGTAGGAGAGCTCCTACAATGAGCCATCTTTAATTTGCTGATGATTCGCTATTATTTTGCTGTGCTAACCAGGGGGAAGTCCAATCTATTTCTAATGTGTTATAGGTTTATGCAACGTCCTCAGGTCAAGGCATTAATTTTGAAAAGTCTTCTGTCTTCTTCAGCAGTAATACTGATGTGGATTAGAAGGAGAGAATTAAAGTAGCACTAGGCATTAGAAAGGTGGACCGATTTGAGTCATACCTTGGGCTTCCTACTTTGATTGGCAGATCTAAAAATCAAGCTTTTTCCTATCTTAAAGATAGAGTTTGGAAGAAAATTCAGGGCTGGAAGGGCCAATTGTTACCAAGAGCAGGCAAGGAGGTTCTTACTAAAGTAGTTGCACAATCAATACCTACATATACTATAGGAGTATTTCAATTGCCTAAAAAGTTTTGTGATGATTTAAATGCAATGTGTTAGGACATATGTGTTTCATTTGTTAAGAATATATGTCATTCTTTTATGTAATTGGCTAATCCTTTGACAAAATGCACTCAACTTGTATTTTGGTAGTTCTAGGTGTTTTCAATACTTCAAGAAATCAGGTTTCAAGATCAAGTGTTGAAGTCATCAAGTTTGTCCAAGAAACAAGCTGAAAAAGTGCACAATCATTAAATCTCGATACCTGCTTGACAGCTGGTCGACACCTTCTATCTGTCGAGGTTTATAAAATCAGAATTTCTAATCTGATTTCTTGGTATCCGTGAATGTGTCTTTAACCCTTCTTTTCTCCTAACCCTAGACATATAAAATGATTGTTTTAAGGGCCGTCAAAGTGTTCACAAGTTGCACAAGTATTGAGCAAACCCTGTTCAAGCAAATTGTGACCGGAGACAAAGTTTTGCCCTAATTCATCTCTTCTAAAGAAGTTGTTGTGTATGTGCACCTTTGGGTTTTGTGACCAAGCATCTTCTTGATCTTCATCGTGGATAAACTGAAAAACTTTGCAGCCAACAACTCTTTATAGTTGGTGATTGAAGTCGCGTACTGGGATCTGCACCATTGGTTAGTCATGTACTTGAGAGCTGTGCATCAAAAGAGGGGAACTATCACTATAGAACAAGTCCAATTGGGTATTGGGGTAAGGGTTCAACTGTAAGTTGGTAAAGTACTTGGGATTCCTTTACTTGTAACAGCTTGTTGTGATAATAGTGGAGTTTTGGGAGTGGTAACCTGAAAATCACCCGGTGGGGTTTTTGCTGTCAGGTTTTCTCCATTCGTAAACAAATCATCGTGTTATTTATTTTCTGCTGCATAATTAGTTTATTGGTGATTTGTTTATGCTACCACGCGTTTTCATGTTAAATTGATTAATTAATAACTTGGTTAATTAATTAATTTAATCACAAGGGGTCAATCCGTTTATGGCCTATCAAGTGGTATCAGAGCAGGCACACTCTGATTAGGTTTAATCTTTGCTGTGTTGATCCATTGACCCCTGATTGTCATGGATAGAGGACAGTCATTAATCATACCTCCTTTATTTGATGGCACTAACTATGCATACTAGAAAGTACGCATAAGAGCTTTCTTGCAGTCTTTAGATGAGAAGGTGTGGCAAGCTGTAGAGATTGGCTGGACCAAGCCAAAAGAAGCGCCAGCCGATTGGGATGAAGCCAAGATCAAGGCAGCAAACTTCAGCAGTAAAGCGTTGAATGCCTTATTTAGCGCAGTCACCAATGAGGAGTTCAAGAAGATATCCTCTACTAAAACTACAAAGGAAGCATGGACCATCCTCCAGACAACCTATAAGGGTACAAAGGCTGTCAAGGATTCAAAACTTCAAAGGCTCACTACAAGCTTTAAAGAAATAAAGATGGAGGAGGATGAGTCGTTCGATGAGTTCTATGCCAAACTCAAGGACATAGTGAACTCAGTCTTCAATCTTGGGGAAACCATTCCTGAACCTAAGATTGTGAGGAAAGTGCTCAGATCTCTACCCGAGAGATTCCATGCGAAGATTACTACAATCGAGGAATCAAAGGATATTGATAAGATTCCTTTGACTGAGCTGGTTGGAAACTTGCAGACCTATGAGCTAGGACTATCTAGGATTGGCAAGTCAAGTAAAGGCAAGAGCATGGCCTTGAAGGCAAAGAGCAGTGACACAGATGATTCTTCTGATGATGAAGATTCCAAGATGAAGTTCTACATTACAAGGTAGTTCAAGAAGTTTATGAAGAATGCCAATGGGAGGAACTTCAACAAGGACCGCAGACAATCCAGTTCTTCTCAGTCTAAGGGCCAAGACAAAGGGAAGAAGAATGCAAGGGATGGCGGTCAGTACACTGTTCCCATAAAACCTAAGTGCTTTGGGTGCCATGGCTTCGGTCATATGAAGCAAGAGTGTCCCACATATCTCAAGAGTGTTGAGAAAAGTAAAGCACTTGCTGCTATGTTAAGTGACACTGAGCCTGAAGATGATTCCGACAATGAGGATGACAGAATCTTAAATGCCTTCACTGCCACAGTCAATCCTACTGAAGGGATTGTTGAAGAAGTGGACGAAGAAGAAGAACTGGTGGAGTCCAAATTTGAGAAGATGGACGATCAAGATGATATCCATACAGCCTATGAGAAACTTTACAAGCTCTCTGAGAAGCATGAGAAACTGTATAGGGTGGCCACCAAGAAGCTCAGTGATGTGGAACTTGATCGTGAAGAGCTTTCCACAAAGTTTGATGAAGTTAATCAAACAATTGGTGCATTGAGGTTTGAGAACAATTCCTTGGCTGTGAAGACTAAGAAGCTTGAAACGGAGCTGTTTCAAGTCAGAGCTCAGTTGGAGAGGACTTCAAGTGCAAAGCTTGATGAGATGCTCAGCATTCAGAAATCTGCTTCGGATCGTACAGGTTTAGGGTATGGTTTTTCTTCCTCTAATTTTGCTTCTACTAGTGCAACTATGTTTGTTCATCCTGCTAATAAAACTGATATTGAAAACACTGATGTTAAAAATGAATTAGCTAGTCAGAACTTAGACAACGGTAAATCTATCTTAGAAGCACCCCCTAAGTAGGATAAGAAAGATGTTAAGAACCCTAGGGCTAAGAAGGCTAACTCTCAGAAGCCCAAACAGAAAAAGTAGCATCTCTGTCATCATTGTGGAACTGCCGGTCATACTCGACCAAATTTCTATAAGTGGTTAGCCACTCAACAGAGTAACGGCATGATCGCATCTGGAAGCCAGAATCAGCTTCAATCCTCTCTTACTCCTCTTGGTGATCTTCTCAAAGCCCTCATGTTCCTTTCGAACTTGAACAGTTTCAATTCTTCCCCCTCACCACCGATTCAAGGGTTTAATCAAAGGAAAGGTTCTTCCAAGGTGTGGAAGAAAAAGGACTCTTAGTGATTTTATCACTTTGAAATCTTTTTGTTTTTTTTTTTTGCATTACTTGTGTGTTTTGCATTTGTTTTGAGTCAGTCTAGTTTTATGCTTTGTTTTGTTTAACATGTTTTTGTTTGTTAGTTTTCAGTTTTGTTTGTTTTGTTTTTAAAATAAAAATTAAAAAAAATTGAAAAATCAGAAAAATACAAAAATAGTGTGTGTTTTGTGTACTTTGGTACTTGTGTACCTTGGATAGCCATTGAAACAAAATTTTCTAAACTTTGTATCATTTGTAGCTTAGATGAGCATCTCTATGCACAACTAAGCAAGTGAGCTTTGTGGCTCTTGTTTATGATGAGTATGATTAAGTTATCTCTTGAACTTAACACTCGTATCACTCTTTTTGACGGGAAGGACTAGAAAATCTTAAGAGAAAGGCATAAATAACCATCTCACCACTGTTGCCCGCCAATCATAATATGACACCTGTATGCTTCGGCATAGCAAAAATGCAGTGTCAAAGACACCCGTAAGCTTCGGCATAGCAAAAGTGCAATGTCAAATGCTTAACATCTTGGGTATTTCTTTTCTCTCTCTTATATGCCCATGCATGATATGCTAAATAAAAGAAAATATGCAAAGAAAATAAAAAGCAAAAAGATCAAAAATGCTTTAAATATGATTGCAAGCGTGTATTTTAGGAGATGTGGAAGTTATAGGATGTACCTCAAAGGTGATAGTCCCTATCAAACAGTTATGATTGTGTGTGAGTTAAAGTGATTTTCTCATATTTCAAATCGTCATAATGTGTATACACATATGCAATCTTGCAATGTTTTTCACACACAACACGCAATATTCTTTGCTACTCTTTATACAAGTGCAGGTACAATGTGATTTGGTCATCACAAGGTTTTACATGAGCTAATGTATGCTCACTAAACTATCTTGACTTATTTTTGAAATATAAAATTGATTAGACTTGTTTAGTGTGTGTGTGTGTGTGTTTTTTAGGATCCATGTACCTAAATTTTCTGTTGAGAGATATTTTTGAGAGCTTAATATGTTGTTTGGATCATTGGTTGAGTTGTATGTTGGATTGCATTCATGCCTGTGTTTTTCTCTTCTCGAAAAACTGTTTTTGAAAAGCTGTCTCGACACCTCCTCGATACCTAGCTATCTGTCGAGCTTCTCAAGCTTTTTCTTATCGCAATCTCGACACCTTCTCGACTCCTAGTGGATCGATCGAGAAAGTTTCTGTCTCCTCGATAGCTTCTCGACACCTGGTGGATCGATCGAGCTTCTGTTCTTTGTCAGGTGTTTCTTGTTCCTCGATACCTCTCGACACCTTCCTCGACAGAATCCTCGACACCTCTCGACACCTTAGCTGTCGAGATTTACTAAGGTTTCTACATAAACCCCTCGTGCGATCCGCCTCTCATTTCCGTCAATCTCCTTCTTAATAGCTCTCTCTTTTCTCTCCCAAACACTCTCATCTCACTCCAATCTTGCTCCTCAAGGTTTCCTCAAGCTTTTTCAAGTTTTTCTACACTTGGTAAGCTTCTTATCTCTTCATTCTTTATGCATTTCATGATTTGAAACCTAAGTTTTGGGGATTTTTAAAAATTTTGGGGTTTTTCAAAATTGATGAGTGTTTATTAAAATTTTGGGATGGGTTTTCACTTACATGTGTTTAAAATCTCATGCATTGCATCACATTAGCATTATAACAGTATTTTCATGCATTTAGATGTGTGTAATATGCTTGTATGCTGGTAGGATTGGATTGGGCTGAGCCCATGATGTATTTTCTTTTACATATCACATGTTCATGCATTCCCCATGCATATGTACTCTCTTTTCAATATATTTGATATATTTGAATTGCTTGGAACTTTTCTGATTGTCTTTCTTTCTCTCTCTCTCTCTTTTTCTATTTATGTTAGTTATGTCTATGGCACCTAAACATAAGTCTGCTCCGTCCCAGAACCCTTTGCGTTCTAGGACATCTTCATCTTCTGATCCTACTCCTTCTAACATTCGGTTCCGTGATGAGCATGCTCGTAAGGCTTTCTCGGAGAACTTCTCTAGACGAGGTGTTCGTTCGGAATGCCAAGTCATTTTGGCGGACTTCGTAGACACTGACCTTCCCTCTGTCATTCACAGTCGTGGATGGGAGTCACTGTGTGACGTCCTAGTCACCTGTCCTCTCATGCTTATTTAGGAGTTTTACTCTAACATGCACGGGATTGGTCGTTCAATACCTCTTTTCTTCACTCGCGTTCGAGGTACGCGCATTCCTATCACAACGCAGCTTGATGCGGATGTGCTTCGAGTTCCTAGGATAAAGTTTCCTAACTATCCTAGTTATGAGCATCTGCAGACTGTGTCCAAAGATGAGCTTATGGCTGCTTTTTGTGAGCGCCCTGCTGGCTAGGGTGAGCGTCAGTACACACCATGTAAGGCTTTTGCTAAAGGCCCTCGCACTACAACTCCATCACAGAGCCTCATGCTCGATTTTTGTTGTCTCTTCTTGAGCATCTTATCATAAACTTTCCTTCTCATTTCATTCTCTCTATCATAGATGTTCATTTAGATTCGACGTCCCGTGATAAGCTCATCTTTTCTTCCGCTATCACGAGGATCTTACGCCATTTTTCTATCCCTTTTCCTGTATCTGACCACTTCACATACATTTGTTCCATAGACGCCACTACCGCAAAATGTAGTGAGGTGCAGTTTAGGTCGCGACAGTCAGATTCCACTCCTCCCTCCCGTCCGACTCCATCTCGTTCAGCTCCATCCACATCTGCCCCCTCCTCTTCCATAGGCGATGTATCACTTGGAGACATCATGGCGCAGCTGCAGCGCATGGATGCTTGCCTTGATACACTCTCTACTGAGTTGTATCAGGTCAACATTCGTGTCGGTCATATTGCACGACGATAGGCGACTATGGGTGGCTTTGCTCCTGAGGCTTCTCCTTCACCACCTCCTCTAGTGGCTTCTGATTCTGATGGTGATGATGATGACGTTTCGGATGATGATGGAGATGCCAGCTTTACCAATGAGATGTCTACTTGACACTCTTACCCTTTGTCACTCGTGACAAAAAGGGGAAGTAGTTTTGGATATTGAGAGTAGTCATACTTAGGGGGAGAGTTAGAGTAGGACATTTTTGTTAGGGGGAGAGTGCTGATATGAGGGATGTAGTGAGGATATGATGTATCTTTTTCTTTTCTACCTTTTTAGATACATTGTTCTTGTACATTAGGTCTTGTGACCAGTTTTTTCATACATTGTACTTATTTTCTCTATATGTGGATGTATGTTTCTTTCACCTACCTCTACATGTGTTGTTTCTTCTCTATCTGTATACACGTGTTTTTTATTACTTATATGCAATCTATTATTTCTGTTTCACACTAAGATGCCTTGATGAGTTTTGTTTAGAGTGTTTCAGAAATATAGGTTGTCAAAGTCTGCTTGCCATAAACTCTCTTTTTGCAAAGTTTTTCAAGAGTTTGGGTTAGGATAGATTTTATTGTATTCAACAAGTGAATATGAGTTGAGTGATTTATGACTTCTCTCATATGTTCATTTGTTTGTTGTGGTTTTGTTACGGATTGCCAAAGAGAGAGATTGTTAGGACATATGTGTTTCACTTGTTAAGAACATATATCATTCTTTTATGTAATTGGCTAATCCTTTGACAAAATGCACTCAACTTGTATTTGGGTAGTTCTAGGTGTTTTCAATACTTTAAGAAATCAGGTTTCAAGATCAAGTGTTGAAATCATCAAGTCTGTCCAAGAAACAAGCTGAAGAAGTGCACAATCATTAAATCTCGACAGCTGCTCGACAGCTGCTCAACACCTTCTATCTGTCAAGGTTTATAAAATTAGAATTTCTGATCTGATTTCTTGGGATCCGTGAATATATCTTTGGGCCTTCTTTTCTCCTAGCCCTAGACATATAAAAGGATTGTTTTAAAGGCCGTCAAAATGTTCATAAGTTGCACAAGCATTGAGCAAACACTGTTCAAGAAAATTCTGACCTGAGACAAAATTTTGCCCTAGTTCATCTCTTCTAAAAAAGTTGATGTGTATGTGCACCTTTGGGTTTTATGACCAAGCATCTTCTTGATCTTCATTGTGGATGAACTGAAGAACTTTACAGCCAACAACTCTTTATAGTTGGTGATTGAAGTCGCATACTAGGATCCGCGCAATTGGTTAGTCACGTACTTGGGAGCCGTGCATCAAAAGAGGGGAACTGTCACTACAGAACAAGTCTAATTGGGTATTGGGGTAAGGGTTCAACTGTAGGTTGGTAAGGTACTTGAGATTCCTTTACTTGTAACCGCTTGTTGTGATAATAGTGGAGTTTCGGGAGTGGTGACTTAAAAATCACCTGGTGGGGTTTTTGCCGTCAGATTTTCCCCATTCGTAAACGAATCACCGTGTTTTTTATTTTCCGCTGCATAATTAGTTTATTGGTGATTTGTTTGTGCTACCACGCGTTTGAATGTTAAATTGATTAATTAATAACTTGGCTAATTAATTAATTTAATCACAATGGGTCAATCCGTTTGTGGCCTATCACAATGTGTGTTAGATTTTGCTGGGGACAGGTGTGTAGTGAAAGAAAAATACATTGAAAAAGTTGGAAGGCCCTATCTCAATCAAAAAAGGAAGGTGGCATGGGTTTTTAGGACATAAGGTGCTTCAATCTAATTATGCTGGCAAAACAAGGGTGGAGGTTATTGCAGGAGAATGGGTCTTTGTTATATGAATGTTTTAAAGCTAGATATTTTCCTAGAAGTACATTCTTGGAGGCTACTAATGTTCTCAACAGTTCATATGTATGGCTAAGCTTGATAGCAGCACAACCAATTTTGCAGAAGGGTTGTTGTTGGAGGGTGGGAAATGGAGTTAGCATAAGGGTGGTTAAGGATAGGTGGATCCTGAACTATCCAACGAATAAGGTTTTGCACCCACCACTTGATGAGGAATGGGAGTGGCGAGTTGCAAATCTTATAGATTGGAGTACTCATGACTGGAACAGGGAACTTATTGCTGCCAATGTTCATCGAGATGACATGGAGGCCATTTTACGAATTCCATTGAGTAGAAGGCAGGTGCAGGATACCTTGATGTGGCTCCATACCAAAAACGGATATTATTCAGTGCGATCAAGATATTATATAGCTTGTGGCTTGCAACAGTAGGAGAATGGAGGACTTGAAGGATCGGGTTTGAAGAAGGGTGAGATGGTATGGCCAAAATTATGGAAGTATAAGGTGCCAAATAAAATAAAAGCATTTGGGTGGAGAATGTGTCAAAATATTCTGCCTATAAGGGAGAACCTATTTCATCGAAAGGTTGTGGAGGATAGGGGGTGTGAGGCATGCAAGCAAGAGGTGGAATCAGTAATACATGTGATGTGGGAGTGTGGTGTAGCCCAGGATGTTTGGGCTGGAAGTAGGATCAGTTTGCAGAAATGTCTTTGTTAATGGGTGATATGGTGAAGTTATTTGGGTGGTTAGTAGATCGGTTAGCTGAGGAAGATATGGAGCTGTTTTTAGTTCAGTGCTGGGTTTTGTGGAATCAAAGAAATGCTATTTTGCATGGAGGTACAATTCAAGATCCATTTGTGCTAGTTCAAAGAGTTGAAACAATGCTGCATGATTACTGTGATGCTCAGTCTCATCTCTCTGTTCCACTGCCATCTTCATCGATGCAACTGCTGGAGAGATGGAAGCCACCTACAGGGCTGAACTATAAAATAAATGTTGATGCAGCAATATTCCCAAGGCAGAAGGCTTCGGGGTTTGGGGTTGTGATTCACAATGAAAGGGGAGAGATTGTGGCTGCTATCTCGGCAAAAGGGCCTTCAGTTCAAAACACGAAGGAGGCAGAAGCTTTGGCTTGTAGGAAGGCAGTGGAAGTTGCTATGGATTTGGAATTCAGGGATGTCACTCTTGAGTGAGATAACATTTCTATTATGAACTCAATTTCCTCAAGATGTATTAATAGAGCTTGGCTTGGGTTTGTGTACGATGATATCAGATGTATGGGGAGGGGCTTTAGAAGTTTTCATGTTAACCATGTGAGAAGGACAGCCAATACTGCGGCACACTCACTTGCTAAGTATGTTGGGTTGATAAAGGGTGAAATGGTTTGGGTGGAGGAAGACCCACCTCTGGCCAAAGATGCTTTGTACTCTAATTCTTAGGCCAAAATAGGCAACTGCCCTTTTCGCGCAAAATATACAGTGTTTTGCCCCCTTTCCCAAACTAATTAGGCAAATGCCCCTCTTTTGAAACTCGATTTTCTAAAAATTGAGTTTCAATTTAAAACTCGATTTTTGGACAATCGAGTTATAACAAACTGAAAATTAAAAAAAAATTACTGGAACTTGAGCTCCATGAACTTGAGTTCCATGCAATTTTTTAAAGCCCTATAGTTGCGTTTTAAAACATGCAATTTTTTTTTAAAGTTTGATCGCTCCATAGGGAGCCCTACAGTGGCGTTTTAAAGCCCTATAGTGGCGTTTTAAAACATGCAAGTTTTTTTTTAAAAGTTTGATCGCTCCATAGGGAGCCCTAGGGAGCCATATAGTGGCATTTTAAATCCCTATAGTGATGTTTTTTATGGAACTTGAGTTCCATGCAATTTTTTTTTTTTTTTTTAAGTTTTACCTATAGTTGCGTTTCATGGAGGCCTATAGTGGCGTTTTTTATGGAACTCGAGTTCCATACAATTTTTTTTTTTTTTTTTAAGTTTCATCGCCCTATACTCGATTTTCTACAAATCGAGTTTTATATTGAAACTCGATTTTGAGAAAATTGAGTTACAAAAGAGGGGCATTTCCCTAATTACTTTGAAAAAGAGGGCAGAATGCTGTATATTTTGCGCAAAAAGGACATTTGCCCATTTTGGCCCTGATTCTTGTCATATTTCTCTTTAATGAATGAATTGATTCCAGTTTCAAAAAAAAAAAAAAAAAAAAGGTTGAAGCATAGCATTTATTGTTACTACGCTCATGTTGAGCGGTCACATCATCCACCAATTTCCAACATTCTCTCTCTCTCTTTTTCAACTCTCTTTTTTCTTATTAATTTTCCAACTTAATGTTATACTGTCTCCAACTTTTCCCCTCCCTTTTACCTTTTCATCTTCCCACTATTATCTATCTTAATATCACTTTCCTTGTATCCCTTTATCTTCCTTTATTTTTTGTTTTTCTTATTCCCCTTCTCTTACTATGAATTTACAATTCTTCATTTCATTCTATACATCGTTTTTCCACACATAAAAGGTTCTCTCTCTCTCTCTTTCTCTTCTTTCTTGCAACTCTACTTTATATTGACAAATCATTGTGATTTTTAAAAACTCTATTTTGGATTTATACATTTTGGTATTGTATTTTTTAGTTTCCCATTACAAGTAGTATATCACTTTCGCTCTTATAGTTATGGTTGGTTTGATTTTGTTTGAGTTAATAATTGATTATTTTGGAAGTAAGAATTTGAGTTTATATCAAAACACAATCTTGGCTATGCTAATAACATATTGGTGTTCGGTCCATTTCGGTCTATATCAGTCCACTTCATCAATTCGGTCTACTTCGGTCAATTTGGGTCCAATTTGGTCTACGTCGGTCCACCTCAATTAAATTAGGTCCATTTTGTCTATTTCAGTCAATTCAGCCTATTTCAACCCATTCGGTCCAATCATTCTACTTCGGTCCAATTTGGCCCATTTGGTCAATTCAATTAACTTCAATCTATTCGGTCCATATGGTCCACTTAGGTCTATTTGGTCCATTTCAGATCACTGCGGTCCAATTCGGTGTACCTACTTAAGAATGGCAAAATACAAGTTTGGGCTGAGAGTAATATTAAGTATTAATTATTTGAGTATCAATTGTAATTATATAATAAGTTTTGGTTATCATAGTAATCTCCTTAAGAGAATGAGAATTTGAATAAAAACTTTGAAATTTAAAAATTTTAATTTTACCAAAAGAATTTAGGAAAATATAATTCATAATAAAAATAGTTAGAAGAATATGAAAATTTCATAAAAGAATAACAATCAAAAACATCAAAAATTATAAAATTATATATTTGTAAAAATAGAGTGATGGAAATTACTTTTTGAAATTGTTTAATTTTTTGGAAGAACAAATTATCTACAATAAAATTTAGAAGAATAAATTATATATATCCAATATAAGTTTGTTATGAGTTTTGATTATCATAATAATCTCTTTTAAGAGAATAAAGAATTTGAATAATTTATTTAAATAAAAATTATACATACATACATTTATTTATTTTGCTTAAAGGTATAATCAACCTTATACAATTCATTTAAAAGTAATAACATTAAAACAAATGAGTAACTGCCCTAAAGATTATATTTATATATTCATAACCTTAAGGTTTAGAAAGACTTTCACTTAAATTTAGCCGAACCAAATTATACTAAGATGTTATATTAATGTGGCTCAACAAAAGTGTAGCAACAATAAATGTTATGCAGGTGTCAATTCGGGTTAGCACTTCAGGTTTATGTCATGTTAAGGTAGAGGTATTCAACTAAATGACTCAACCCAAACCCAACCCATTTAATAATCGTGTCTTGATCCTTTAACCCTAACCTGATCTATTAATAAGGTGGGTTGACAAACCCAACCTACTTTACATGCTTAATAAATAGGTCATATTGGGTTAACATGAATGTAACATAACTCATTTCTACCTACAAAATATTAAATATAACTTCCGTCTAGAAGTAATTTTTTTTTTTTTTTTACATCACAAAAATAATGCATACACTTCAAGTCTTCAACACACATTCAAAATAACATAGTTCAACAAAAATATAACATCCATCTAAAATAAGTTCTTTACACTCCAAAAGAAGTGCATACACTTCAACCCAAATTCAAAATAACATAGTTCAACAAAATAGCATGGTTTAAGTTAATACATTTATGACACTCATAATGCCAGTAATCAAGGAGTAGACCATGCGTCAATTCAAAGTTCTTTACACTCCAAAAGAAGTGTATACACTTCAACCCAAATTCAAAACAAAATAACATAGTTTAAGTTAATATATGTCTGACACTTGTAATGTCAGTAATCAAGGAGTACACCATGTGTTAGTTTAAAGTTAACCGGCAATGTGATGAATGTGGCCACGTTCAAATGGTTCTTACTAATTCATATAATTATTGTACCATTATTTTTAAGTTAACAATGAAGTGAAAATTTTCAGATTAAAAAAAAAAAAAAACACTATTGTCTATTATCTATTAAAAAATTAAAAATGTTTTATGTATATAAGATAATATATACATAAAAATTGACTCACGACACTTGAAATTTCACAATAATTGAGTGAAATAATTGAAATTGATTTTTCTATTATTACTACATTTCTTAAGTATTTTTTATTATTAAAATAATCTTCTACCAAACCATGTATAAAATTTCTCACTACTCAGCTCAAAGCATAGGTCCATAGCCAATGGCCCAATGAGTCATTATACAACTTTTCAAATATATTGTTATATTTTTGGAAAAATACTATTTTCCTCCCTACATTTTCATCTCATTCTCACTTTAGTCCCTACTTTTTAATTTTACTGCATTTAGTCCCTAAAATAATAAAGCGATCTTGTTTTGGTCCCTACCGTCATCTTACTAACGGAAATAGTCTACGTGGCAAACAGAGTACACCTCTGGCACACTAAGAGGCTATTTGGCACTGTTTTTTAAACAATAGTTTTCAATATTTAAACAACAATAAATTTTCTAACACGTATTTCTATAACACTCAAACACATATTACCACAGCACTAAAAATTGAACAACAATACTTAAACACTGCTACCAAACGGGCCCTAAATGCTGATGTCAGCATTAAAATAATAATAAAATTTTTTATTTAGCATTTTAAAAATGCCATGTCATCTTTTAAATATAAAAAATTAATTTATCAATTTTAACTAAATGAAAAAAAAAAGCAAAAAATAGAAATAAAAGTAAAAAATCATATAAATTGAGACCTAGCTTTATCTTGAGGAAGAACAGAGAAAAGCACAAACACGGAAAATTCAAAACCCAAAATCATCTGTCAATTATCTTTAAAAAAATAAAAAATCACAGCAGATAAAACACAAATTAATCCAAAATAAAACCCCTCATATGACACCAAAACATCAGAGCAGATAAATTTGTTTCTAATTTCAAACCACACGGTCGTACTTCCATTTTCCAATTTTGGTATCTCTCTCTTAACTAAAACTTTTTTTCTCTCTCAACTCAAAATTTATCTCTCTAATGTCTTGGGATCTTGGTTTGATGGGTTTGATATGGTTTAGAAAGAGAGAGGCTGAGATCGGTTTGATTCGGGTTAGAGGGAGATGTTGAGATCGGTTGCTGTCACGGCATGGTTGGTGGCCGCATGTGGGTTCAAGATCAACCAAATGGGGAGTGATTTAAGAACTGTGGTGGTCAGATTCTAGGTTTCAAACTTGTTTTGGAGATTGAAGAAGTGTGGGTTTTGTGATATAGGTTTTGATGTATTGGTAGTGGTGGTTTTTGTTTTGCCGATCCTGTTGTTGTGGCCAATGTTTAGTGTTAACTTTCTGGGTTTGTTTTAATTGTGTTAATTTTCTGGGTTTGTTGTTGTGGAGGCCCAAACGACCCATGTTAGCCCACCTAATCAAAATCCAACATAAGACCCAAGGCCCATTAGAGGAGCTTAACTTGGCACCTAAGGGGGGAGTTAACCCCGGGCCCTATCACAATGGGCCCAACCCTAAGGTGGGACGATGGACCGAGGAGACAACCACTTGAGGAAGTCTTAAGTGGTTGGCTTAAAGCTAACTAGTGACGAGGGAAGTCAGGGTGAAACACGAACCTAGTGAGGTCAGTAGCCAAGGACTGATAGTGCCATTTGGGAAACCGCCACCGAACACTATTTAGCGTCTAGAACAAGTTCCAAGGGAATCCTCTAAAGTTGTGAGGATCCCTTGGGATTCTGATGAACATAGGAATACGTGTGCAATGGGAAAATAATGATGGTTACCCTACTAACAAGAGTCTATAAAAGGGAGAAGTGGGCAAAGGATCTGGGGTTGGAAAAGCTGAGGAGTGAAAGACAGAGAGAGAAACACAAGGAAACACTGGGGAGTTAAGGGAAACCAGGAAGAAGTTCTTGCATTATAGTTTGGAGTAAACAAACCATGTGAAGTTTGGGGCCAAATCTGTAGGATTAAGTCTTAACTCACATACAAATAAATTTTGTCCCAAATACTATCATCAATTCAGTCTTCAGTGACCACAATTGGCATTATCTGTGGGGATCCTACTCCACTCAAGGCTTCAAACTAGCTTGGTGTTATCCAACCATGGAAGGTCTGCATGTTGGTAAGGGATCTGTAGAAGGAAATTAGTCGAGGGCCTCCCCAAGGGGCCGGAGGAGGCAGGAGAAGGAGCGCAGAAGGGAATAGCAACACATACAAAACAAACACGAGACTGGAGTTTATTCAGACGAGGGATCTTCACAAGGGGAACAAACTGTGTCTTATATCCCTAAGCGATCTCGGCGAAGAGATCGGCTATGGGAGTTAGAGAATCTATGGAAATAGGTCAATGACCTTGAAATTAAGCTGAGAGGGAGACGCTGTAAGAAGGACCGAGAAAGGTCCTCTGATAATCCTGATTACATCGCAGAAGAGTCATCCCGAGGGGACGACTCATGAAGGTCAAGGTATAGGTCTCGTGAAACTGCGATGCAACGTAACGAATTTCCCCATCATGGTTAGCACAGCCACAACAATGCGGCGTTGGACACCATGAGTTGAGCCCTAAGGATGGCCGCTCGATCATCTTTTTCAGAAGAGGTAGAACGTATGGAAATGCCGAGGTGGTTCACCTGCCCCCCCTCTCCCATTCACTATTTATGATGGAAAAACTGACCCAGTAAGACAAGTCAATCACTACATACAAATGATGTCACTGTACTCACAAAACAACGGTTTGATGTGCAAAGTCTTCCTGTCCAGCCTTGGACCAACGACAATGAGATGGTTTAATGGCTTAAGAAAGGGGTCCATTTGAAACTTCAGAGAGCTAATGTAGGTGTTCGGGGCCAGGTTTATTACATGCAGTAAAGTCCCTCAACCAATAGGTGTGCTCTTATCCATGAGGATAAGGAGTGGCGAGACCGTCCAATCTTATATGAATAGGTATTGGGAGCTATACAATGAGATTGAGGGGAAGGGGGATTGAACAAGTAACAACCAATACTTTTCGACTGGGTCTTCCAGTAGATGCATTAGTTGATGAGAAGGATAGAGGAATATAAGAGACTGGAAGATGATAGACTGCAGGGAAAGGGCAAAGCCCCGGCCTTGCCCCAATACTGCAAAGAGTATCGCCCCAAAAAGCCCCAGTAAAGGACTAGGAGAGAGCCAAGGGCCCTTAGGGTAAGGTCGGCACAGCGTACCAAAAGGGTCAATATGACGTTCATGGAACCTATCTATAAAATCCTATAACGCATTAAGAACAAGCCCTACTTCCGATGGCCAGGAAAAATGGGTAGGGATCCAGCCAGAAGGAATTAGAGTTTATATTGCACATACCATAGGGAAAGAGGGCACACCATCGAGCAATGTCGTGTGTTGAAAGATCGCCTAAAGTAGCTAGTGAAGGCAGGGCATCTCAAGGAGTTTCTAGTAGGCCAAAAAAGGGTAAATGTAGGCCAGGGGTCGAGGAATCAAAATGACCGAGCTCTTCCACCCCCCTTGGGAGTTATCGAGGTCATTCATGCAACCTCCCAAGGCGTGAGCTTGAATAATCGAAGGAGAGTACTAAGCATGGTATCCCCATCTGAGGTAGATACCATAGACCAACCTGAGAAGAAGCCCCGAATAACCTTCGCCCCGATCTCTTTTAGTGAAGTTGATTTGGAGGGGACGTCCCAGCCGCATGATGACGCTTTAGTGGTGACCTCTCGGATTGGAGATTTCCTAGTGAAAAGGGTCATGGAAGATCAAGGGAGTGGGGCTGAGATAATGTACCCCAATCTGTACAAGGGATTGGGGTTGAAGCCAAATGATCTAAGTAAATATGACACCACACTCATAGGGTTTTATTATGGTCAATGCTTTCTCACCCTACACAGCAATCCTGGGGTGACCTTGGATCCATGCTATGGGGGCAGTCCCATCAACCTTGCACCAGAAGATTAAATTTCCTATAGAATATGGGGTCACGATAGTCCAAGCCAATCAAAAGATGGCAAGGAACTGCTTGGTGGCTGCAATAAACCATGAAATTAAGCAAAATGATCAGGTTGATTAGGAGCCATTATAGCAATTACCAATGGCCAAGGGAATGGCAGGAGTAGACAGCGCCAAAGAGTTACTTCATATACCAATCATGCAGTATTCCAACAAGTGTTTTTGGATTGGGAAAAGTTTGTCCACTAAAGACCGAGTAGAGATTTTGTTATTGCTGATACAAAACATGGATGTGTTTTCCTAGAGTTCATACGAAGTACCCGAGGTTGACCCAAATTTTATTATGCATGGGTTAAATGTAGATCCCCAAGTCCCAACAAAAAAACAAAAATCGAGGAAGTTCGCAAAACCCCACGTGGAGGTAGTAAAGGAGGAGGTAGAAAAGTTAAAACAGTCGGGAGCCATAAAGGAAGTATTCTTTCCTGAACGGCTAGCTAACACAGTGGTGGTTAAGAAGAAGAATGGAAAGTGGAGAGTTTGTGTCGACTTCACCGACCTTAATAGAGCATGCCTAAAGGACCCTTTCTAGTGCCGAAAATAGATCAGTTGGTAGACACTACGGTCAGCACCAACGGATGAGATTTTTGGATGTCTTTCAGGGTTACCATCAAATTTCTTTGGCTCCCGAGGATCAAGAGAAGACTTCCTTTATAACACCTAAAGGGAACTATCATTACACAGTGATGCCCTTCGAGCTAAAGAACATGGGGGCTACGTACCAGTGAATGGTTATACGCATGTTCATGGAGCTAATCGGTAAAACAATGGAGGTCTATATCGATGATATGGTGGTGAAGACGAAGGAAAGAGTGGTGCATGCCCGTGACCTAGTGGATGTCTTTGATATTTTGAGGCAACACAAGTTACGCCTTAATGCGGAGAAATGTGCCTTCAAGTTAGGATTGGGCAAGTTCTTAGGGTACATGATCACCACGCGCGGCATAGAGGTGAACCCCGACCAGATAACGGCCATCCAGTAATTACACCCACCCATCGATCCAAAAGAGGTCCAAAAGCTTACTGGCATGATTACCGCACTAGATAGGTTTGTGTCAAGATTGGTAAACAGATGCTGATCGTTTTATCAGTTGTTGAAAAAGTGGAAGGGTTTTCAAT
Organism: Quercus ilex subsp. ballota; assembly: GCA_032727855.1. Taxonomy (NCBI): domain Eukaryota; kingdom Viridiplantae; phylum Streptophyta; class Magnoliopsida; order Fagales; family Fagaceae; genus Quercus; species Quercus ilex. The sequence continues at coordinate 32,704,017 of CM064918.1, read as the reverse complement.
GGATAAAAGAGTGTGATTCGGCATTCAAAGACTTAAAGTCCTATCTAGCCAACTCGCATATTTTATCCCGACCTAAGCTAAAGGAGGATTTGTACATGTACTTGGCAGTCTCTAACCATGCCGTTAGTTCAGTGTTGATTAGATAGCATAAAGGGACTCAAAGGCTTGTGTATTACCTTAGCAAAACTTTGGTGGATGCAGAGACTCGATATTTGCTATTAGAGAAAATGGCCCTGGCCTTAGTACATGCCATAAGGAAATTACCGCACTACTTCCAAGCTCGCACAGTATGGGTATTAATCAAGTACCCTTTTGCAGCCATTGTTAAGAAGGTCAGACTTCACGGGGAGGATAGCAAAATGAGGGACAAGACTGGGGACATTTGACATACGTTACAAATCGAAGAATTCCATTAAGGGCCAGGTGCTTGCGGACTTTGTAGCTAAGTTTACCCCTCTTCCCCAGGGCTCTATAAGAATATGTCAGGTCACAGTCGGACGTTGGAAAGTGTTCGTGGATGGAGTATCTAATGCAAGAGGGTCAGGGGTTAGGATAGTATTGGTGTCACTCAAGGGTGTAAAGTTGGAGAAGTCACTTAGGCTGGGCTTCCCAGCCTCAAACAACGAAGCTGAGTATGAAGCCCTCATCGCTGGGCTGCGAGCAGCGAATAAACTTGGAGCTGAGGAGGTGGAGATGTTCTTGAATTCAAGGTTGGTGGTAAGTCAAATAGATGGGAGTTTCGAGGCAAGGGATCATCGTATGTTGCAGTACTTAAAGTTGTTTGGGGATCTACGGTCAAACCTCCAGAAAGTTATAGTGGTCAGAGTGCCGAGAAGTCAGAATTGTAATGCCAATTCTCTAGTTACATTGGCATCCTCCTTAGATGACTGCATTCCCCGAATGATTATCGTAGAACTATTGGAGCAACAAAGCATTGAACAGCAGACGCTAGTAACGGCTACATTGAAGCTGGAGCCAAATTGGTTGGATCCATACGTAGCCTTTTTATTCGACGGGTCCTTGCCGAGGGATGTCAAGGAAGCTGAGAAGGTATGGAGAACATCGGCTGGTTTCTGGCTATCCGAAGACAAGAGGTTGTACCGGTGTTCGTTTGGAGGACCATATTTGCTATGTCTTCTTCCCAGTAAAACCGCCAAGTTGTTAGCTAAGCTTCACGAGGGAATATGTGGTGGCCACTCAGGGGTAGGTCACTCGCATACCGAGCTCTGACTCATGGATTCTGGTGGTCGAATATGCAATGAGAATCGATTGACTATGTTAAAAGATGTGATCAGTGCCAGATACATGCACCTATCTTGCACCAACCAAGGGGAAATCTCAACCCGATTCTCAGTCCTTGGCCTTTTGCCCAATGGGGGCTAGATATAATCGGGTCGTTCCCTCGGGCCTCAGGGAATAAAAGATATGTGGTGGTAGTGACGGACTATTTTACCAAGTGGGTGGAAGCCGAAACCTTGGCAAAAATTAGGGATGTGGATGTAAAGAACTTCGTATGGAAAAACATCGTTATAAGGTTCGAAGTTCCTCGAGCACTAGTGTCCAATTATGGGCTGCAGTTTAATAGCAAGATTTTTCCGGGAGTACTGTGGTAGCCTCAAGATAACCAACAAGAACTCATCACCCACGTATCCTTAGAGCAATGGGCATGTCGAAGCGATGAATAAGACAATCGTTAACAGTTTGAAGAAGAGACTGGAGGGGGCGAAGGGAAACTGGGTCGAAGAGCTGCCGAATGTTCTGTAGGCCTACCGAACAACTCCTAGAAGGTCAACGGGTGAGATGCCCTTTTCTATGACCTACAGCACCGAAGCGGTTATACCGATAGAAATTAGTTTGTCAATTTTGAGGGTTGCTAACTTTACACAAAGCCATAATGATGAGTGTATGATCGAGAATTTGGATGCCCTGGAAGAATGAAGAGATGTAGTGTCACTACAACTTGCTGACTATCAACAAAAGTTAGGTCAAGGATATAATAGGAAAGTAAGGCCTCAGGAGTTTGTGGCGGGAGACCTTGTTTTGCGGAAGGCTGTTAGGAGTATGAAGGATCATAATGCCGATAAATTGGCCCCAAATTAGGAAGGACCCTACCGAGTAACAGCAACAGCCGAAGCAGGAGCTTATTACTTGGAAGATATGGAAGAAAGACCCCTACCCTGACCATGGAACATTTGTAATCTAAAAAAATACTACCCATGAATGTAATGTAGTATATGGGATGCATGTCTGAGTTTATAGACTAACATGAGCAGTGGAAGTAGATGAAATTCAGTTAAAAGGTTTTATGCAAATTATGAGTAAACAATAAAGCGTCTGTGCATGTACTTAACATATATTCCTAAGGACAGAAGCCTAGCCTAAGCTTGACTCCGGTCACCAACCAGGTGGAAACCTTAACATATATTCCTAAGGACAAAAGCCTGGCCTCGGCTTGACTCCGATCACCAATCAGGTGAAAACCTTAACATATATTCCTAAGGACAGAAACCTGGCCTCGACCTGACTCCAGTCACCGACCAAGTGGAAACTTCAATGAATTTTCCCAGTTCATAGGATGGGTCATGGCATAAACTCGGCCTTTAATCACCAAACAACCAAAGATGAACTTGTCCCCGAAAAGAAAAATCTATAGTAGGTTAGCAGCCTGATTAGGGAATATAAAGTGCATCTTCAGTATTACCCAATGAGGACACTTGAGAACAATGAACCATTGGCGTCGAAATTACTTATTGTGTTACCGAACGCTAACACTTAAGCAATTTTCAGTGTTAATATCAAAATGTTGATGTCGTTACCAAACATCTAAATTATTGCATTACCGAACGCTGACACTTAAGGAATTTTCAATGTTAATATCAAAATGTTGATGTTGTTACCGAACATCTAAATTATTGGGTTACCTAACGTTAACACTTAAGTGATTTTCAGCATGAAAACTCGAAGAAAGTAAATTGTTGGTATTAACCCTTCTCATACAATCAGGATAGGATAAAAAAAATGAAAGATGAAGCAATAAAAAAAAAAATTAAATTAAAACCATCAGTTTCACATAAACTTTAAAAAAAAAAAAAAAATGGGGGCTTAGTACACTGGTACTGATCCACTTAAGTAAATACATGGAGTATCTACCAAAATAAAAGAAAATAGAGGAAAAGAGATAGAGAAATAATACAAATATTCATAATAACAGAGTCTAGATGCTCGGGTTATCAGTGGCTATGGGAGTTGTTGTGGGTGCTTCCTGGCTGGCTGGAGGATTAGTGAGCGGAGGATCTGAGGTGACTATGTGTTGCGCAGCATCCGAGTTTGATAAGGTAGTAGCGGCTCTCGGGTTGTCATCATCAAGCACCACTACATGAGAGTTGATCTGCTCTGATAACTCCCTAGTCTCTGGGCTCTCCGTACCCTCATCTTTATTACTATTGTCCTCACCCTGCTCTGCGGCTTGGGCCTCGACCCTGAGGTCCTCTGGTAGTGGGACTCGATCAGTAATCCTGAAAGGGGAGTCATCGGGGAGGTCGACGGCATTAATTGCAGCCATTCAACCCCCCGTGAACCCGAACTTCCAGGCCTAAAAGATCATGGGGCCAACTAAATTCTCGGCATCCCTAAAACTTTTGTTATAGTAGGTCTACTTTCGAGCTTTCTTCGTGCCTTTGTGGTCGGCGAGCTCCTTGTCCCGAGCAGAAAGGAGGCTGGCTGTCTCAGCGAGCTCTCGCACCTTTTCGGCAGTAGTTGCCTGCCGCTCCATCACATTTAGCCCAGAGTTTTCTCTTACAGGATGGCCTCGGCTACCTACTTGATGACCTTTTCTTTATCAGCCTCCTCCAGTGCTCCCTTTAGTCGACCCTCCACCACATGGGTCAATTGGGCGGCCTGAGACAACAGTAAAACAAGATGGAATTATTTTAGCCCGATTGATCGCACTTATAAAATGAGAAGTATGAGAAGGAAACGAAAGGAACCGAGCCAACAAAACAGTAAAGTTTTGATAAATAAAAGCTTACCGCTACATTGGTACACATACTTGCATACAAATAATAATAAAAACAAAACTCATGCATTAAAGTATTAATTATTATTGGATGATCATGGAAACTATAACGTCAGTTTTATTCTTTTGGCAGTACTAACATTTAAGATGCCTTAGTAAATTATGCAAATCAAAGTCTACAGGAAAAAGATGCAAATATGAGAATAGCTAAATGATCGTAAAACTAACAAATAAGGCATCATCAACTTCAAAGTTTATTAAAACTAAGATAATAGTAGTAAAAACTACTAACCAAATAGCTGTTAGATCAGTTGAAGCATAATTGTAACCACCGTCACTCTTCACAAAAATAAGCGGTATATTATACCCTTCAAGAAAGATCACACGAGCCCCCTTACTGTCCTCAACTAAATTTTTACTAGTCAATTCATTCAAAACGTCAGGAATATATGGATTCTAGAAGCTTTCCCCCTGTCAGCAAGAAAAGTATAACTGTCAGTCGGTTGACTAATTTTCTGGAAAACCTCACTATATATAAACAAAGATCTTTGCAGTCTATATGCAGCAAGGACCATCAGCATTTCAGGCAACTTTAATGAAATCTATTATATCCTCATTCTCAATTTATTGAATCAACACTATAAATGCCTGTTTGGATACCACTATAAGTGTCTGTTTGGATACCGCTTATTGTTGAAAACTAAAAACACTGTAACAAAATAATTTTTAAATATGTGAATAATGTCATGGAACCTAATTTTAAAGTTAGATTTACATTTTTTCATATTTGCGGGTCACGTGAACAATGCACGGATCCCAATCAAAAAACACAGCCGCTAGCACAAACACAAACACATTGCTATACAAACTAACACTAAGTGGTAAATTTATCTCCCAGAAAATATATATATATATATATATTTGGGATAAAATTATTGAAATTCACATACCTTTTCCTCTAACTGAAGTCCAAGGCGTTGATAAACCCTGTTAACCTCATTTTGACTGATTTCACAAGTCTACGTCCATGCCTTACGATATTTCTGATCCCCACCTTGTAGAAAGTTAAGCCATGAAAAATTAGTAAAAGAGAAACTCAACAGACATAATGTGAAGCCTAGATATTCAAAATTTTAATAGTGACCTAAGATTTTGCATTATCTGAGAGATTAACCTCAATCCATAAGCTAAAAAAAAGAAAAATCACCTGGAGCCGAACCACGGCCTTCTGTGCCCTCTCCTTAAAATCAGGATCACTGTCAAACCTCTTTTTTGATTCTTTATAGAATTCCTAACAAGTAGCATTCAAGCTAGAATCACATTTCATCATTTAATTTTTCATTTTTGTAATGTGTCACAAAATCATTCATTATAAAATGCCCTAACGTGTAAAAGAACTCAAAAGTGTAAGAATCACACAGTGAAAAATACAGTAATATTACTTAAAATGAAGGTAATTCTTTCTTGAGGACATCGTAGTCCAAGTTTCATTTTGTAGGAACTGCAACTGAAAGGAGATGAGGTAAATTTCCTAAGAAAATAATTCCGTCTGATCTCCCTAATATCACCTTCTAATAGAATAAATAATTCTAATATTGGTAATTATAATATACACACATCCAATGGGTCTTGACACCCCCCACCTACCTTGTTCTTATAAGGAGAGGAGATGCCATCTGAGCAACATATATGAGGTTAGTGAAAGAACAAGGAAAGATCCAATAACAATCCACACAACTTTAAAGTTACCTGTACGTAGATCTCCAATAGCTGCTGCTGCTTCATTAACATCTTCCCAGTTTGAAAACTTTTCAACATGCCAAACTGCAACAGACATAGGAAAATTTTCAGCCTTATGGTAACGATACCGATGAAAAAAAGGGGAAGATTTTGAATATTATATGATAGTTATAGAAATTTTTTGACAGAACAGCCCATCAAGCAATCTCCAACATGGAGATATATAGTTTCGGCGAAGAAGTCCGACGTGTGAAAACTCAACTCAAGCATACGGGCTATCGTGTCCCCGTCCCCAATAATGGTAGATCTTAAATGGCCTACATACATGCATTTATTTTGCTATATTGGGTGAAGAAAAATCAACCACAGCCCTTTTGTTTTGACTGGAAGCCTACAAATACAAATACAAAAAAGGTATCCTATCCAATCCAACACCATCAATTTTTTTAATTTAAAAATTCACAACCTTTTTTCCATGACCAGATACAAAGGTACGTAGTAGTAGAACCTGTCCAACAGCTGGGGGAGGGGGACCCTTAAACTGAGTTTCCTTTCCTTTAATTTTAGACCATAGACCCATAGCCGAATTCTCCGGTGCAAGTAGCGACCAAAGGTTCTACTACTACATCGGTGACAGTGGGCAAGAACCTACTGTTTCTACTTCTTCCTTCCTTCCTTCCTGTGGCAGGCAAGGACGAGTCCGTATTACTACTTTTCATCAGATCAGAGGAAGGAATATGTGAGTGTGAGTTCAATTAACTTACTTACGTTAGCCATTGAATTGTTGAGACTGAGACCGAGTCAGAGTGTTTCTTTCTTTGCTGCCAAACGCCAAACGCCCAAGCACCAAGCATAACACAACAATAAATAAATATTTTACTCAAAATCAAACAAACAAACTCACTCACAATTAATTAATTAATTAATTAATTAAAGTAAAAATAAGATTCAGAGAAGAACATACCAAAATAGCGCCATCACACACAGAACGTTATGACATATCCAAAACGACGTACTTTTATTATAAGGATTGAAAAAAAAAAAAAAAAGCATTTATTAGTAAGGTTCTCAAATTTTCGGGCGGTGCATGTGATGTGCATTCGGTAGCAGCATTTGAGAACCTTTTGCCTTCTTGCTGATTGATGAATATTTAAGTGTTTTTGCAGGTAAAGTAGTTGACTTTTATTTGTTTTATACTTGTGGTGGTGGTATTATTAAAATTAAAGGATTATTATTATTAATTTGGGTTTGTTAATTGTTTCTCCTTCCTTCCTTCCTTCCTGCTTTCATTTATCTTCCTTCCGAATCTGATATCTAATTGTCTTCTCATATCTAAGATACATGTGGAGAAATTAGCTAGTTATAGTTATAGTTATAGGAAGCTATAAGCCTGGTTTGATAGTTTTGGCTATCTATTATGCTAACCACTTTCATCATAGGCTTTTGATATTTGTTTGTTTGACTCCCAACATACTTTTATTGTTCAATTACAAATTAAAAACCATATGTCAAAAATTTGAAATCCATTGAATTGCTAAAGGAGCATTTGCATGTATATGTGAATCCAACTCCAACAGAACACAAAGATAAGGAATAATCAATAATGATTGATGCATTCATTCACCAAATATAGTGTCAGATCTAAGCTATATTTGGATGGATTTGGATCTATTGCAACATAATTTATTGCTTTATTTATTAATGAGAGTGAGACTTGCCATATCTAAGATATATTTGGATGTATTTGGATCTATTGAAATCTAGTTGATTACTTTATTTATTAATGAAGAGTCGTGTCAAATCTAAAATATATTTGGATGGGTTTGGATCTATTGAGACCAAATTTTGCAGTTTTTTACTTGACTTTACTCAATTTATTTTTCAGCTATATTAAAATCTGGACTGAAAAACATTATCATAAATTATCACTAGATGGGGCATTCCGAGAATCGAACTCGAGACCTCTCGCACCCAAAGCGAGAATCATACCACTAGACCAAATGCCCATTTGTTGATACTATCTTGTGTTTAAGTTTAATCAACTATTTACACTAAAGTCAATTGATCATTTTTCCCCCTACCTTGTAGCCTGAGACTTAAAAGACTTGTAAAAATGGAAGGTTGCTGGTTTACCAAATTATACTAATGTCTAATGCTTGTTGCAGGAAATGTCGAGTACCTCACAATTTGTTGTTTTAATCAAGGGTTCTATAGATCTTGGAATTGTGACCTATAGCTCAAATTAAAGAGATGAGCTTAGCTTGTTATAGTAAGCTGTGAGCCTAGTTTGATAGTTAGCTATGACATTTGAACATGATAATAATTTGACAAATGGAGAATATTACCCTGTTGGAATATTCTTGTGTGAGTAGTGTAGTTAGTTAAGTATTGAAGTCCCACATAGGATACTAATAACAAGAGTGAGTAGTTAATACTTAATAGACTTAGGCTTTTTGGTCAAGTGATTTCTCTATATATTATATTATCCCCTCCATACGAGTCTCTCCGAGGTGCTATACCCGAATTCAAACATATATGTTATATTATCCCCCCATAGGAGTCTCTCCGAGGTGCTATACCCGAATTCAAACATAAGAGTACTACCTGTGTCACATTTGTGCCAATAATGTATGTGCCAACTGATGAAACAAGACAAGACATGCCATTTGGACCCGAAGCCTCAAAGGATGCATCTAATGTAAGGCTTGAACCACCTTTGCAGCTTGATAGCTTTGTAAAAGCTGATTATTCATTTCTTGCGTGACATATCATTCCCACAATCCCTTCCGAGGAGAAGATATTTCTGATAAAATAAGACCACTACTCATGTTGAAGATGAAGTCTAGCATAAAAACTAATTATATTTGTTTTGGCACAAGTGCAGTTGCTGCAACCACTGGAATTTAAATCTCTGATATTCCCATTTCCTGAAGTCTAAACCTGTTTTTTTTTTTTTTTTTTTTTTTGTAAGTCTGAATTCTAAACTTATAACTCATAAGATGCCCTTTCCAAATACTTTACATCAAGATGTTCAACAATCCTATGTTTTGTCCACTATAATGTACAAAATTTGAAACCTTTTGCTTCTTGCTGCTTACCTATTGATGAAGTGTCTTGACAGGTGAGTGATTGATTTTTGTTAATAATTCACCTAATTCTAGAATATTGAGGTGAGGGGGATAACAATTAGGTGAAATGCCAATCACCACAAAATGCCATCATTCAAGAAAGAACTGAATCTTTTGCATGTGGAGGCAGTGAGTTAATTACATGACCTTTGTTGGTAAATAACCCCCTCAGGTAATAAATTATGATAAATTGGGTTTGTTTCCTAGCTCCCCTTCCTTGATTCACCATCTTCTAAAGCCTAATTTATTACATTATTCATTAATGAAAGAGTCTTGTCATATTTTATATATATTTGGATTTATTGTTTTTATTTTGCAGTTCTTGACTTGACTTTGCTCAATTTATTTTAAGCATTATTAAAAACTGAACTTAAAAACTTAATTCTTAAAATCTGTTTTGAAAATTTTAGTAAACAAAATTTAATGAATGGGGCATTCCGAGAATCGAACTCGGGACCTCTCGCACCCAAAGCGAGAATCATACCACTAGACCAAATGCCCATTTGTTGGTACTTGTTGTGCTTAAGTTTTAATGGACCAATTTTCATTAAAGTCAATATCCTCTCCCCCACCCTACCTTGTAGGCTGGGACTTAAAATACTTGTAAAAATGCAAGGTTGCTGGGTTACCAAATAATAATAATGCGTATAGCTTGCAGCAGGAAATGTAGGTAAAATTGAGCTATCTAACAGTCTTGGTGTTTTCAGGTAGGTAGAATCTTTAGATCTTGAAATTGTGACTAACTGGTCAAGCTAAAGTGGTTATAAGCTGGTTATAGTAAGCCTACTTTGATAGTTGGCACTTTTATGCAAATGTGTACAATAATATTGTACACATTTGCATAAATACTGTGTGGGATTCGAGGACCAAAGAGGTTTAAAATATGAAATGTTTTGCACAAACACACTCGTAGAAATATATCAACCCCGAGGACCTCATTGACCCGAGCATGGGAGGGGACACGGAGTAGCGCTTCATGGAAACCCGTGCGGAAGAGAAAGGACCATGAGGGGGGCAATGACGGTGGGAGGAAGCTTTCTGGAGAAGTTTACCTTCCCCCTCTACATTAAATGTCCTGGAACATCAGCTACATTTAATGAGAGAATGACCCCTGAACAGTATCTTCATAGCTAGCAACCCTTTCCACTACCTTCAACAGAGTTTTGATGGGACAAGTGTCCTTAGAAAGGTTTAGAGGCATACAGATGGAGGGCTAGGATATGAAGAAAAGGGGTATAAAAGGAGAGGAGTCTCCCAGAAGGGGGGAGATCTTTCCTGGTGGAGAAAACTAGAATAAAGAGAAAGTATCCAGTGCATTATTTGGTGTAAAACTTAGACCTTATGTAATGTCCCATCAGTTCAAAAAAGAAATTAGATTTTTGAGTTCACACATGCCTCCCAACTAGCCCACCCATTCCCCACCACTCATTTTCACTCATCTCATCTCTATCTCTTTGGCCGGCCACTCTTGTCTCTCATTTGTTTCTTTTTCTTTTCTTTTCACTTCAACACACTCCTCTCTATCACTCTCATACTCTCCCACCAGTACATCCATACCACCATCTCCACCATCATTTTTCTGGCAATGTCATCGGAAAATCTTAAGGAACCTCTAAAGCATCTTCATCTTTTATTTGAGGTAAAAAGTTCTAATCTTTTTGGTGGGTTTAAATGTTTTTGTTTGAGGTTTTTTTTTTATCTAAGCTTTAATACTGATAACTATGTGATTTATGAGCATTGGAAGTGATATTTATGTGTTTTTATTTATGGGTTTTGTATTGGTAGAATTATTTGATGATTGGGTATATAATTTGTGCTAATGATGACTACTTAATGTTTATGTATGGTGGAAAATTTAGGAGTTTTAAGTTATAACATGTGATGGTTGGTAAGTTTAATTTTTCCATTGTCATTGTGTTTATTTGGAGTTAGTTGAAGTTCTAAATTTCTTGTCTTGGAGGATATTTTGATTTTGCTTTCATTGGTCTCTTATTGATATAGTGTAAATTTTATGGAAGTTAGTCATAATGTTGGAGATGATATTAAAGGGGTTAACTTTATAAATTGGAGTTTATGCCTTGTGAATCAATTTGTTGAGAAACTTTGGAAGTGGGATATATTATTATTGATGAGGTTAAATACTAGGCTTGCCTAATTAAGTGATTATTTGGCAATTCCTAAATTGTGGCTAGATGCAATTTCAAGCTCTATACTTATTGTGATAGGTTTACTTGATATTGTTTAGATTCTAGCTAATCTCCTTGGAGCTTGGAGAATTAGGATTTTGCAGTTGCGAGGTAAGTAGCTTTTTAATGGGATTTTTGAAAAATAACCATGTTTTATAAATGTTGTTTGTGGGTCAAACACATTTTGGAAAATTATATATATGGATATATGTTTTCTTAAAAGTACTGTGTTGTGAACCTATTATATATTATTATATATGAAAAGTGCATCATATTTGATATTGCATTTGGGGAAATGCATGAATTGTTGATATGGAAAAATGAGCATCTTTTATTTAATCTTTGATAAGAAAATCATTGATTTTATGGTATACTGAAAATTTAAAGATGCTTATATTGTCTTGCATTATTGGGGAAATTGATAAAAAATTCTTGACAAGAATGAAGTTGAAAAACTTACAAACTTTGTAGAAGTTAGATTATTTAAGGTTTTTCTGAAACTAGCTGGATATGAACTATGTGTTTCAAAGTAATGTAACCTGTGAGTTTAAGCAGTTTTAACACCATGTCATGTGTGATTTTCCCGATGATCGCCCGATTTGGTTTCCGTAGTCTTTGTGACAATGGAATCAAATCCAGGTCAGTGCTCTTTCACTTTGGATGACGCGTTCTTCCCTGCTATCCATGGGAGGAAGAGGTTCCTTGATTGTGTGTGGGTGAGGCTGCTGCCCATGGGGCCAAGAGACCACATGCAAGAGAGGTCCTATTTTACGCGCTCTCTCTACTGCCCATGGGGGGAGAGAAAAATCTTGAGGGTATGGGTGAGGCTGCTGTCCATGGGGCCAAGAGTCTGCATACCAGAGAGGACAATATCATGCCAGTTGTGAATGGGTGGATCCCCTGACCGGTTTATGTGGTAGTGTGGTATATTTGAGATCAATTACCATATGTTAGATTTATGGCTTTGGAATTATATTATTAGTGCCCACAGATTATAGTATATGGTTTCAAGATATTTACTTTGAGGAACTTGTATTTCATTATTAAATCATTCTTGTCATATTATTATTATTATTATAGTAGATGAAACTTGCATTTCCCCCACTCCCATTAAATATGCTACTTACTAGGCTCTGCCTCATCCCATTATTTTATAACCTTTTCAGAGTAGGCAACAGTCTTTTGAGACAGCTTTTTGGTGGCTAATAGTAGTTAGACTAACTACTAATGGATGCTGAACTTTTGTAATGGGTATATTAGATAGTGTACATCTTAGAATAGGCTTGACTCATTCTTTTGTATATTAAAGTGGTTGTGACATTATTCCCACAGACGGGACAAGCTGATGATATGTAATTAATTATTCAGGCCTCTATTCTTTTGTGGCCAATGGTCCTTGTAATTATTGCTTAGCGTTCTGACTTACTTTGAGAGTATATTCAATGAAATTATTATGATAATTCTTGATGTTGGTACTTGATATGATTTTTGTGGATTAAATTGTCAAAAAGGAAAAATCTACAGGTTCTTTGAGATGTCTTTTTCATACTTTGGACCCTTTGGGGTTTGGGGTGTGACACCTTATATACAAGAGACTAATCCTTGGATCTGCCCGAGGAGAGCTATTTTTATTATCATATACTTGCATTAACCCTTTCTATTATTCTAGACTCTTCAGTATTTGACTTGAATTCAGATTAGAATTGCACTAGAATTGTTTTCCCACTCTCTAAAGAAATTCTATTGTTGGGCTTGAATTTGAGGGACAAGGCAACACTATTCTAAGTAGGCTTAGGCCTCTACTTTTAGAGCACTTATAAATACAATATTGTACACATTTGTTTAGTTTACAATGTAAATCTTACATTGATACTACAATGGCATATTTTGGAGTTTATTTCCTCATTTGCTAGAACACAGGTATGTTCACATTTGTTTCATCTTACCAAGAAAAGAAAAGCTAATAGTTTTAGTATTGAAGGAGTTCTTATATATATATATATATATATATATATATATATATATATATATATATATAATAAATATGAAGAGTTTTCTTAGATATTCAGAAAACTAAGATCAGATCCAGCGTCCAAGAATTCAAATGACAAAACAGTTTAATCAATGTTACTCTATTTTTATAACTTTTTATTAGATTAATAGTATAAAATTTTTATAGTTGGATTTTACCTTCTTTTTATTCTTACCACACAAACAGAATTTTATATTAATCAAATGTTATTTATTATATGTTTTAGAGGTGATTATGCATCTGGTGTGCTGTCGCAAGCAACCAAAAATAAAACTTATACTCCTAAAAATATATGTAGTAGTGTGAGTAAGGATCATTCCCACAAAGAGTTTCTAGCCTAGTTTTATGCTACGTGAACAAGGAGGGGGGGGGGGGGGTTGAGTATAATGAAAACAATTTTAAGAAAAAAAACAGTTAAGGTACAATTCAAATTAAAGTATCAAATTCAATTAAGAGAACAAACCTTGGTCTAAGTCAACATCCACCACCGAAATTTTACAACTGATCATCGATGCAAGTATATATCAATTCACACTTTGAACATTTACCGTTGGAACTATTTTCCTATCTCTCCTTAGTCATAGTTAATTAGAAAACAAGCGATCTAATTAACCCTAACTACTAAACAACCCAAGACAAGCGCTAAAAGTTTAATTTAGTAGCAACCCTAAGAACTAGAGAGATCGATGAAGCTAAACAACACAAGCACAAGCGGTTGTATTTAATTTAGTCGAGCGTTCTTCCTAAGATCTAATAATTTCTAACGCAGCAAATCATTAAATCTTGGTTGCTTCACAAATTAGAGAGATCAAACAATTATGAATTTGATATCTAACCTAGCATTAGATTGCAACGAATAATAAACTAGTAGGCCTGCTAGTAATTAAATGAGACAATCATGAAAATAGGCACAGAAGAACATCCAATATTCAAAGCATAAAATTGAACAATAAAAACAAATAAGATCTCACAATTTTATTGATTTCGAGGCTTCAGTTTCCTTCAACCAAGTATAAAAGTTTAGCCACGTAGGGCCATGATGAAAACTCAAAGGAGAAGTTAGAGAAGAGAGGACAGAGAGGCGTGTGTGAAGTCTGATTTTTCCTCCCCCTTTTATACGTTAATTCCCCCTTTCTCAAGCCTACAAAATCTCCCAAAAATATTCTAAATAATAATAACCCAATTTGACTAATTAAGGAAAAATATTAAAAATAAAACAAAGTCCTAATATAACTAGGAAAGTGGTGTTTTTCAGCTGGAATTTTCGTGCGTCAGATCTGGAAGCTTCTAAAAATAAACCGCATTAGGTATTAGAATTTCAGGCAAAGGAACATTCCAGAACGTCAGCAGTGCAGGTGCGGCAACTTCAAGCCCGATTTCAACCTTGATGCAGCCCATATCTCTCAAACCTCAAAACATAAAATTTGTAGATATTTGTCTTGGCGTTCCATATCATCTTGAATCATATCAATCGGAGCTCTGATGAGAGAGTTATGCCCACATTACGAAGCGATGTCAAAGCTGTCCAGAATCGCCCAATTAATGCCTCCATTTGCATCCTAAATCAAAATATAAGAATAATGAATACATTTAGGCACAAAATAAGTATAAAAGACTAAACATTAAGGGAGAAAAATATGACAATTTTGATCTGTTCTCATCAGCATCCCTACATTTTTTTTTTTTTTTTCTTTAGGAGGAAGGATGTGAAACTTCATTATGAAAGAATGGTCATATCAGCTTGAATTATATTTGTGAGATGTGAAGGGACATCTTCCATCCACACTGAATAACCAATGACATGTATAACATGTTCAACAAAGATTGTGAGCTTCAACATTACCTTGACAACAAACTTGTAAAAATCCGATGCTCCTGAAGTCTTCTACTAAAAATTTTGCGTCTTTTATAAGGTGACCAAAAGGGTTCAAATTCTTCATAAAGTCATTATCGTCCACCAGGGCGTGTATTATCATGTCAGAATCTCCCTGAAGCACGTCTGAATTAATCCCAACTTCTAGTGAGAATTTGATTGCTTGCATAGCTACTAGAGCTTCCTTTTGAATGAGGTAGAGCAATTTTCTAGGACAAAATTGCTAAATGCCCTTTTTGGGCAAACTAAGCAGCATTTTGCCCTATTTTTCAAACTAATTAGGGAAATGCCCCTCTTTTGAAAATCGATTTTCTCAAAATTGAGTTAGGCCCTATAGCGGCGTTTTTAAGGAACCTATAGTGACGTTTTCAGGACCTATAGTGGCGTTTTATGACTCGATTTATATGAAATCGAGTTATAGGTAAAAAAAATAAAAAAAAAATTGCCTATAACTCGATTTAATGGAAGTCGAGTTACAAAACGTCACTATAGGTCCTGAAAACGTCACTATAGGTCCTTAAAAACGCCGCTATAGGGCTCCATAATTTTTTTTTTTTTTTATAACTCGATTTTGAGAAAATCGAGTTTCAAGAGAGGGGCATTTCCCTAATTAGTTTGAAAAATATTGCAAAATGCTGCTTAGTTTGCCCAAAAAGGGCGTTTACAAATTTGTCCCAATTTTCTATGATAATGATGCAATCATGTGCCCTTTGTTGTCTTGAATAACCACTCCTAAAAGGTTAAATTAGCTTGATTTTAAAACTTGAAGGATGCCTCGTCGAAATTTATTTTGAAACAATCTTTTTTTTTCTTTTTTTTTTTTTGAGTAAAATTTTGAAACAATCTAGTTAAGCAATTAAGTGGGAAAAAAGGACCAAAATAAATACATACAATTTTGTACACATGTACATTGGCAGATTGAATTGCACCTTATTCCTATGAAATCTAATCTCTATCACTTTCTTTTCTTTTCTTTTCTTTTTCATTTTCTAATGTACTCTCTCTCTCTCTCTCTCTCTCTCTCTCTCTCTCTCTCTCTCTCTCTCTCTCTCTCTCTCTCTCTCTCTCTCGTATTGTTGCAAAGGATATCATTTTCCTCGATGAGGACCTAGACACAACAATGACTTTTGAAGGACGACATGAAGCTTTTTCTTCTAGCAATTGTGCACAATGAGGATAAGATCATTGCATGGTTCTAGTGACGGAGTTAGGATTTAATTCAAGGGAGCAACATTTACATACATATTTGTGCTTGATTATATGTTACACATATATAAACTTAAGACCAAAGAAAACTTAGAAAAATATATAAGATGCATTATATTAACTAGCTTGTAATCCCATGCATATGCATGGATATACTTAAAGATATACAATAAAATGCATAATATAATTTCTATATATATAATTTAAATATTATTGATAGTCATTTTTATATTTTGTTAACTCTTTAAAAAATTTTGTAAGGATATTATTAAGTATAAAATGTAAATTATTCATGTTTTTTTTTAAAAAAATTATTGTGAAGCACTTTTTTTTTTTTTATGATTCATTTATTTTAGACTCTTTGGTTTTTGTATATAATAACTCACTTGGATGAATATTTATGATGTGGTCTCACATCAGTGGCGACTCTAAGAATTTTGTTCAGGGGGGTTATTAAGAAACTTAAACCAAACAAAATTTTAATAAAAAAAAGAATTTGAATATATTGAGTTATAAAAAAAATAAAATAAAATAAAGGCAAATATATGAAGTTTTATAATTTTCTTCTGAGTTTTCATATTTAAAATCATTATAAAATAGTTTATTATCAATTGTCATTATTTATTGTCAATGTTGGTAAGTGTAACCATTTTATTTTATTAAGTTTGTCTAACATTTTTAATTTTTATGAATTAGTCATCATCTATTTGTCATTTTTTTATAAAAAATATTTTAAATTAAATGACAAAACTCAACTCATTGTCACTGTATTAAATTGGCCCACACAGCCACACTCATCCATACATAAATAATACACTAATAAGTATCTATATAACTAATAAAATGCTTAAACAATTACTAATTTTACTATTTTTGGTTCTTGAATCACTATCTTTAACAAAAAGTTATTATAATATGATAATAATATACACACATGTAACAAAATCTCTGTATTTTCTAATTATTAAATTATATAAAGTTATATTATATTTGTAGTACACAACACACATTCACATACATCACAATTCACACAAATAACATAATAAAAAATAAAAAATAACACACACAATCAATATCAAACACACACTCACACACATATAATATAAATTTATAATAAAGAAAGACACCTACGACTTACAAACATTCTCTTTTTACTCTTAGAGAGACCTGTGATCTATGTTATTGTTTGATTTTTGGCTAGGCTGATATGTGGTTAGAGTGTACAAGGTTTAAGTCAAAGTGTACAAACATATCTTCAGGTAAATTATACTTTAAAAAAAATTATATATAAAATAATAATAAAAAATTCAAGAGCATAAAGTACCGTCGCCCATGTCTCACATTTTATTCTAAAATTAAGAAATAAAACTCTTTAAGAATAAATAATTTAGGACACATGACGCAGAATTGGAACTCTAATTTGAAATTCTAATTTGAGTTTCTCTCAGCTTCACCTTTTATTATTTATATAGATGTCTTTTCCCTCTTGGTTTTAAGTTTGCTCCCAAAGAAGCAAGTAGGGTTTTTTGTAAGGCCTAAGATTTTCCACTCTCTCTACTATTCAAACATGCATTCTCCATAGGGTTAAGGGGATGATAAGGCCCTTGTGGCCCCATGCATTTGTAAGACTTTTCGATAAATTTAGTTATTCAACTAGAATAATGTAGACGCACCCACACACACACACGTGTGTGTGTCTTCTGTGAGAGAGAGAGAGAGAGAGAGAGAGAGAGTCTGAATATTGCTGTGACTTAAATAATACTCCCAAGTGCAGGATTGTCACGAAGTAATAACTCGGTAAGTCCGAGGTTGAATACAAGAGAATAAAACTAAAATAATAAAGTTTAATTGAAGAAATTTTTTATGGTTTAGTAAAGTTAATTTAAATTAAGAGAAAATAAAAATATTTTAAAGCGCTAAGGTTTAGGGATCCACACACAACACATCTATTGGTAGTCTTAACAATATTTATTTTATAACTCAACTAAAATTCATACGAAGGATGATCTTAGTCGGATGATTTAACAATAAAAACTTAAGAATTAATTGTCTAAGGTAGTTTCATAAAATTGATTGATTTTAGGCGAAACAAAATTAGTGAATTAGTTCACAGGGAATACTAAGCATTTAACATGCTCGGAGTCTACAATAAATCAAATAATTATACAGAACTAAACACTTTTCTAGATGAGTAAATCAATTAAAAACATAATAACATAAGCATTAAAACCACAAAATAATTGTTAAGAACATACCAATAAATAGTTGGGTTTCACCCCTTACCTTAGCAAGGCTTCTAGCAAGGCATAGCACAAATAAAACTCTAAAAATTGTAAAGAAACTTTAAGAAAACCTAAATTATGTTCTACAGCAGCTCCCTCCTGAATTTTACCCTAAAGAGCCTTTAAATAGGTCAAGGAATCCTATTACAAGTTAAATTCCCGTTTGGAGAAAATCCCAGGTTTTTAGACTTCCCTTAATCAACATTTTCGGAAAATTTAACTTCAGAATTAGGACTTTTGGTGAACTACAAAGTTGTAGCCCTTTAAGTTAACTTTCCAGCCTAACTTGAATCATCTTGATTGGACATCTAAGCCGAAAGTTATGCTCCAAATACTAACTGATTCGCAGGCTGGAATCCTAATCCGAGTTAGACATGGATTTTGTGCAAATTTCATTTGATTCCTTGCTCCAATTGGACTCAAATTTAATTGGGTTGACTTTCTTTAACTTTATCATGGCCCTTGTAAAAGTAAAGTCCATTAGCTTTCTTCTTTGCACAAATCAACTTATTTAATTTCATTATCTTACAAAAGACAAATTCACACATTAAAATTCAATTAAGCACAAAATTGATTATTCAGCATTATTCCAAAACCAACTATAAAATGCATGAATTAACTCAAAATAAGTATGATAATGCTTTCTAATAATGATATAAATATGCAAAATTAAGCTATTATCAAAATATATATATATATATATATAGAGAGAGAGAGAGAGAGAGAGAGTACACAAATATGAATATGGGTTGGAATTTTGGATTTGTACAAAGAATGTGTCAACCTACACTTAACCTACTAAAATGATGGGTTGTGTTAGGTTGACCCTAAGTCACACTGGTTTGTCTTTTTGGAGAAGTATTTTCTTGTGTTTTCTAATTTTCTTCTTTAGTCAATATATCCTACTCTCTTTCCTTTTGTCACTGAAAGTGAAAGCTTTGATGTGTACTCGAAATTGGTTTTTTGAATTCGTACTTAATCCATTTATACAACGATTGTTATTACAAAATTTAAAGTTTTAATTTTTTTTTATTTACTCATTTTTATTATATGCTAAGTTATATTGTAGATATAAAAAAATTGGTGAAATTACATAAAATAAGTGCACGCCACCTAAGGTTGATCCCTTGATTATGGCATTCAGCTTTTCATTTCTTCTTTTGTGAAATTATTTGATTAGTGTATGGTTAAAATTAATTATCGGATCATAAACTTAAGGGTTTATGTATATAACCCAAATTTTATGTATAATCCAAATTTTTAATACAAGAGAATAAGAAATGGCATTCATTTCTTTATTCTCTTGTATTAAAAATGAGAAAAAGAATATACTCAAGTTTTCTTATTTATTTTTATGCAAAAAAATGTGGGCCATATCATAAATAGCAACCCGTTTAGTCTAAACCATTTCCAATATGTACGTTTTGACCAATACCCTCTAGGGTCATTCTCAAATCCGCCCTACTAGACCCTTTTGCTACACTAATAAGTGGAACATAGTCCAATTAGGCTAATTAAGGCCCATTAGATTTTGTTTTAGCTTGAAGCCTTGAACCAAGCATTCATCTCTTATAGCTAGGCCTGTCCACAGGTCGGATTGGATCAGATTTGTGCCCAACCTGCATCCAACCCGACCAAATCGGGTGGATAAAATCTCATCCCACCGCCAACCAAGAGGTTGATCGGATCGAGCGGGTTGGAACTTCAACAGGCGGCGGGCGGGTCGGTTGAGGTCGAAAATCTGGAAAACAACGAGAATTCGGCATGAAAACGGAGAAAAAACAGCCAAAATCCTTGAAGTATCGCCAGATCCGACCTAATCTAGGCCATTTTCGGCAAGATCTCGGCTAGATCCGACAAAATCTCACCGAGATCTTGATGAAAATGGTCTAGATCTCACCGTATCTACCAAATATTGGCAAAAATTTTGTGGGTCAATAGGATCGAATTTTGGAGAAGGAAAACCGACACCCGACTCGCCAAACTCAGGTTTTGGAGGAACAAACCCATTGCTGACTGCCGAAGAAGTTGGTTCAGTCGGCGGTAGGTCGGGTTCGGTCGACGAAGGCAGGTAGGTCGGATTGGTCGGGTCTCTGGACAATCCTAATTATTACTCCCACTTGCAAAGTGGTGTCAATATGACACGTGGCCTCGATATGCAGCAAGGCATTAGGAGATCGCATGATAACATGTACCCAAAAAATGAGTGTTAGTGGCCCTTTTTTTTCTTTTTCTTTTTTTTTTTTTACAATTTTGTCTTTAACTTGTTGAAGCGGCATGCTGGTATTGTCATTTTAGAAAGCAGCAGAAAAAGTTATGTCGGTCGCAAAATTAAGGTCAGTCTAGACCATTTGAAAAGAGTTTTTTTTTTTTTTTTTTTTTTTTTTTTTGGCTTAAAGACAATTTGAAAAGTTATAGGTTCTGAGTCTTCCATCCATTAATCAATAACAGAAAAAGAGGAAACAAATGAACACATTTATAAAAGAACAAACTATACTCCAATCTCCAAATAGTAATACAGTAAGAAAGAAAGAAGCCAATAGGAATCCAGCTGGGCATGTCATGATTAAATCAAGTAATCAGTAACTTTAGACCCACCACCTTTAACAAAAGAAAACCCATCCTCCATTATCCTCCCCCAAAAATCAACAAAAGTTCATGATGATTCAGCTCCCTAATCTACTTTTATTCTTTTGATTTGATAGGGGAGCTGCCAAATCTTGCTATTTTGTAGAATTTCATCATAATCAAAGGCAATTTTGTTATGATAATAATAAACAGTCAGTAAAGAGTAGTCATCAGAAGTTCAAATCTACCATTTGACATGATATCATAACCATGTTGCAAATTTTTTTTCCTATTACTTATTTTACTTTAACTTTGATGAACCTAACTTGGTGTGCCCAAAATAAGTTGGGTTATTTTAATAAACATGATGTCTCCTATTCTACAGGGAAAAAGATAATAAAGCAAAAGAGAAACTAGTCCAAATTATCTGAGTGCGTGGAGGACCCTTGTGATGAATGAGTAGCTTCACTTCGAATGAAAATGGATACATGAATTCATCATTATTAGTCTCTTCAAAGTCAGAGCTTTTTTCAAAAAAATAAAATAAAAATGAATTATATTTCTACTAGTTATTATAATTTTTTTGGACAAAATTTTCTTCTAAATTGAGTGGGAGGAGTCTCCAAATACCAATTACGTGGCTTTTTGAAAAGCCATCAACATGTATTATTAAAACAAGTCATATGACTTATTAAATATGTTATGTGACTAAAAATACATATGAATGATTTTTTATCAATCGTCACATTGTGAGTAATGAGTATGACAAATTTTTCTCCAAACCTAATTTACCCATTGGCTTTAAATTTATTCTTTACTATATTTGTAGTTATAGAATTTTGCTTTTAACCATTTAATAAACCAACAAACCATAATCTCTTTATAATAATATTTTTGTTTGTTTTTATCTTTTTTTTTTTTTTTTTTTGAAAAACAGTTTCAACCTATTGCGTTCACTCCGGATGATTATCTTTTATTATCAGACAAAAACACTAATTAATTATTAGTGCTCTTTTTAATAATATTGATGTACATTAGTTTGGAGTAAATAGATTTAATATTGTGCATTTATTTTCCCATTAGTTTTTCTCAATATATATATATATATATTCCTATTAGCTTAGGGTGTGGTTCGAAATTAGAAAATTTAAGCTTTTAACTCTTGGTATTATTGTATTTTCCTCAAAAATAATAAATAAATAAATAACTCTTGGTATTATTGTATGTTCCAATTAACTCAACTTGTAAAGCCCTTTGTCTATTAAAAAAATTGATATATTATTAATGCATATGCTTTGCAAATAATTACTCCTTCTGTCTCAAATTGTTGGTCCTATTTAGAAAACTCAACTTTTTAATGGAACATAGTTTATTATCTTGTTTATTAATTAAAAAGATAGAAGTTTCCAAAAAATTACCCTTAAACAAAGTTCTCAAAAAAAAAATTTATTGGTTAGAGTGCTTGTATTTGGTAAGGACATAATAAGAAACTCCGTAAATTAATGACTTTTAATTTTAGAAAGATATTACATCAAAAAAAAAAAAAATTAGAAAGATGACAAAATTTTAAGACATCTTAAAATAGAATACAAGACTAACAATTTGTCAATTTGGAACGGAATGGGTATATACATAACATAATTAGAATGTATAACTATATCTAAAATTAAAATTATAAGAAAGTGGGGTAGGGAGCGGGAGTTATAAACATAGGATATATCATATAGTTGCTTTAAATTCGGACAAAATGATTGCAAAATGGTCACTCCCATCAATTAGTCTATAAATTTGGTTTCATGTTACCCGCAATTCACTACAACCCGCAATTCTCTCTCTCTCTCTCTGCTTTCCTTCTCCTCCTCTGGTTTTGCCTGCCTAGCTGTTTGATACAGAGGTAGAAGGAAAAATAAAAATAAAGAATTGGCTTGAGAGAGAAAGCAAAGAGAGAAAGCAAAATTGTTGCAAAATAGACAAGACTAGCTCTCTCCCTCCTCTGGCTCTTGCTAAGGACTGGTTTGGATTAGGAATCAATGGCTAGCTTTGCAGGAACAACACAGAAGTGCATGGCTTGTGATAAGACAGTGTACTTGGTTGATAAGTTAACTGCAGATAATCGAGTGTACCACAAGGCCTGCTTTCGATGCCACCATTGCAGGGGTACCCTCAAGGTAACACTAGCTATATTTTATTCGTTTACTTGGATCTATCCTCCTTTTTTATATTGAGTTTGTTGGGAAGGATAAAAACAAAACAAAGATTGTAACATGGGCAAGAATGATTGTTGTTTTGTTGGCAAACAAGGAAAGAGTTCATTATCATTGTCTTCTTGCATTGATCATGTACATGTGAATACAACATATATAGTCATTATTGATAGCTATGTCTTCTCTTGAAATTAAGAATCTTGTAGTGTAAATGGTTAACATGTACGGATGTTTCTGATGAAGATATCTAAAGTTCAAATCTCTCGTTCTCATGGTAAGTTGTAACTATTGAATTATCATAAAATTAAAAAAATTAAAAAAAAAATGTTTTCCTTCTTAAAATTGTCATTTTCCAATCAAGGATGGAATCAAAATTTTCTCTTTTGATGGGCCAAAGAAACATATATATTAACATTGAATTAATATATGAGAAATAAAACCAATACATATTTAATGTTAATAAAATATAAACAAAAAAAAATCTCATATAATTACTTTTTTCTATAATTTAAATCAATCATTTATTAAAATAGAACTCGACCTTCTTTCAAATTTATTTCTAAATGATTGATTATGTATTAAATTTGGTAACAATTCCACTTTTAAATATATAAAATTTAGAAAATTATCTTCCTTTTTATTGTGACCCTCGCTCTAATAATATCTATAGTTGCAATTAGAAACTAAAAGAGTAGATATAATTAGAATTACTCTATAACCAAACTTTTTTTGAGAAAGCACTCTATAACCAAACCGATAGACTATTGATCTTTTGGTTCTTATCCACCATTGGCATAATTCCAAAAAAAAAAAAAAAAAACCCTATGTGTTCTTTGTATCTACTACAATTTCAATCTAAATTTTGAGGAACAAAAGCTAATATGAAAAATATAAATATATATAAAGGAAAATGACAAACATATTATTTAAGAAAATGGAGCTACCTTTAATAGAAATAAGATATTAACCTTACTCCAAGGGCTTAAACCTTTTATTTTATTGACTTGTCCTACTGATTATAAATATTTACTAGAAGATTAGCTAACCTTTTATTTATTTATTTATTTATTTTTGGTGACTTCTTAGGAACAATTGAATTCTTGGAGGGAGTATAAATTTTGGGAACTTTCATTAATGAGTGTAAATTCTCTAATTGATTGTTTGATTTGTATATTGAAAGGAAAATTGTTGCAAAATTTAGAACGAAATCAATTATAGATTAGTTTCGCAATTCAAAAGAATATTGAATTCTACTATGATAGATCATAAATGATTGAGTAAAATGTATTAAAAATAGTCTCTCTTTTTTTCTTTTGTTTTGTTTACATTTTATTAATGTTGTTTAGATGCTAATTGTATCCTTCATATATTAATTTAGTTTCAAATTTTAGTATATTTTATATTCTTTTTTATACAAGATAGAATTCTACTCTAGCCTACTCTAAGTGTATATATGTGTGAAACTCCCTCCTGGAGACTTGAACCCCAGCCCTTGCCCCCCACACCCCACAAGCACTTATTCTTGATTGGTCAAAATATATTTATTTTTATTTTTTTTAATTATCTAATTTAATAAAGAATGTAGACAACGTTAAGGATGAAAACAGTGAATACTTCATCATGTTGTATTCTACACTTGCAGCTCAGCAACTACTGTTCTTTTGAAGGGGTCCTATATTGCAGGCCTCACTATGATCAACTCTTCAAGCGCACTGGCAGCCTGGACAAGAGTTTTGAAGGTAAAGCCTTTTTTCTTATTAAAAAAAAACTTTCTTTCTCTGGATTCACATAAATTCTACTTGTCAGATCCACTCTATAATGATACTCATTTTGTTCTTCTCTCTAAACATTCTTTCAGGAACACCAAAAATCTTGAAACCAGAAAGACAGGTTGATGAGGTAATCTCACACTTGTGTTGAATCCTTTTTCAATGTTAATTTAAATGCAACGTTCATCTTTCAAGTCAGTTCCACAGCAAACCAACCATTTGTAGCACCGCTCGCTGCTAACTTAACCCAGCTACTAAACAGAATGCTAAAGCAGTCTCGAATATGTTCGGGGGCACCAGAGAAAAATGTTTTGGGTGCAACAAGACCGTTTACCCAATCGAGAAGGTAACAACCATACGAGTACTTTAGAGAATGATGAGCATTATTGTAATGTACATGTAAAATATATATAACACTTTTAATGCTCATGTCCAGTTTCTCCAAATTTCATTGTTTTTCATGACGTCAACTTTCAATTTAAGCCAAAACCAAAAAAAATTATATGCATTATACTATATAATTTAATTGAAATTGGCATGGCATATTGACATTAATTCTGTATTTAACAAACAGTTTATGAAGAACTAATGATGTTTATGTCCTCAAAAGGTTTCAGTTAATGGGACACCATACCATAGAAGCTGCTTCAAATGCACCCACGGAGGTTGCACCATAAGCCCATCAAACTACATTGCACATGAAGGAAAGCTCTACTGCAAGCACCACCACATCCAACTCTTCAAGGAGAAAGGGAACTACAGCCAGCTTGAGAGCAACAGCGAAAAGAACGAAATGACTGAGGTCACTGCTCAAGAAATTGCTGCTGAATCATAATCCACTTCAACAACATCTAATCATACTTAAGTAATCTCCACTCTTCCCTAATAGTTTTATATTTGTGTCTTGCTTGTAAAATAAGGTCCGTTTTATGAACTTATGCGGGTTCTGATGTACTGTTGGGGATTTTGATGTGTAAGGACAAGTGAGTTCAGATCAGATGTGCCGTGTTATCAGTTGTGACTTGTTTCATTCTCTCAGCATCTGCATACAATATGAAGTTTTTTCTTGGGTTGAAATATCATCAGATAGATTTATTAGTAAATTACACTTTTCTATCTGTTGGATAAGCAACTTTTTTCTACTATGTTTTAAGTAAATTCAACAGTGCCTAAGGATATCAGATTTCATTCTTTTTACCTTCTTTTTGTTTCTTCTTTTTTTCCCCCTTCTTTTATGTACTTCTGTCATCACTCCCTGCTGATTGCTGATTTACGAAAGTGGCTAATATAGTAATATGCTGCGGACACGTTGAAATTGAGCAGGGAAAGCAACAACAAAAGAAGATGCAGAGCATAATTTAAAGACATTGATGTCAAAAGCAGTTTCAGTTGAGAGATGAAAGAAGCAAAAGCTTAAAGTTAGATTCATACCCATCCACCATGACAAACAATTGTTCAAAAAAAGATAATTAAAAAAAAAAAAAAAAAAAAAAAAAAAAAAAAAAAAAGGGCACCGCAAATATAGCGCATAAGGCAAGGCTGTCCGGCCTTGGCATAGGCTGCCTTTGGGTGTTGCACCGCTCTGCCAGCTTAGTCGTGGAGGTATCAACATTGACTTCTAAGTTATTAAGCACCGTGGAGGGGTAAACCGTGGTTGTGCTCCACCTTCGCCACTCCACACACACAGGATTGCATGACACTACTTTGGGTTTATTGAGTCCTTAGTTTATGAACACCATGAGTCAAATAAACAAAAAGGTGATACAAAGGCCTGGTTAGGGAAGAAACTGTGATCAAGGCACCCTCATAGCAATGATGTAACTTGAATTTCGTTCAAATTTCAAGGCCCAACTCTACATTATACTATTATGGTATCTATATTTCACCTCAAACGATTTGTTCTATTATTTTCTGCTGGATTAAGATATTTCTTCAATCTTGACCTAACATACAACCGAGGTCAAAGTGTGTTGGGCTCAATCCTTACCAATAAAATCTTTTAATACAGAGTAGGTTAATACCAATAAAACCAATTACACGCGAGAAAAAGTGAAAAAATAAACTGCTGGCGTGAAGCTTGTTATATTGGATTTTTTTTTTTTTTAATGATTAGACTGAAAACTTGGTTGTCCATATATATATATATATATATATATATAAGCATGAAACAAAATGCACTACTGAATGAAGGTGATCTATCAGTAGAACCACTATTGAATTCGAATTTTAATGTCAACCCATTTACAATATTACAATACATTACCTGGGCAACTAATCACCCCATATAAGTCCCAAGGGATTGAACTTCCCCAACATCCACCCTAGACACCAGGATAACAATACATGAATGTGCAATGACAAGATACTACACATATGCTTCTGCCCCCATTTTACTGCACATATATTCATATTTTCCCTTCTCATACAGCGCATATATCAGTTTCTCCCCCCCATCCCACCAAAATAATCTTTCATTTTATCCACCTCCTCATAGCCTTGCCTTTACGGGACTGATATTAACCATTTACACTGCGCCAAAAGTCACCAGGAACCAAGACCAAACATTATCAGAACTCAACTTCCATCTCATGAACCACTTCTCATTGAGCTGTCCTTCAATATCTGAGCTGCAAGTATGAGAAGCTCCACCATCTCAAATCCTGCAGCAGACACGGCATCTATCTTCTCATTGATGGAGTCCCCATAAAAATCTTTGAGATTATTGCTTATGCTTTCATCAATGGAATCAACACCAGCCTCAGCTGACCAACTAACGGGCAGGGAGCTGCCAAGGGCAGTCTTGACAAGTTTTGCCTCGCAAATAATATCATCAAGAGCTTCTGAAATGCTAGTGACTGTACCTTCGGAAGTCCCTGATTCTTTGGCCTACAAGATAGGTTATATCACAAGCACAAGGCACATTATTTTCAAACAGGTAATTGGAACAATGCTGCTAGCTTTCAAGGTGTTGTTAAAAAAAAAAAAAAATTGTGACACTCTTTCAACATGCAGTTAACAAAATGAAAAGCACCTCAAGCATTCATCAAAAACAAGGAAACCTTGAACCAGGTCAATATTCAGAATATATACATTACTTTTAGAATCACACATCCCTGGCCTCGCCCAAGTGAAAAATAAATTGCACACCGCCTGCTTGCAGTTAAAATTCTATGTACCTATGGTAGTGTTAATACCTTCATAAGCGAGAGACGAAGCCTATGAATTGAAGATGTGAGATGCTCCATACTTTCCATGCTTTCCTTAAGAGTTGCATGTTCAATCTTCATTCTGAAAAAGTTAAAAAACTATTATGACATTAATGAAAATGTAGGAAGAAAAAGCACATTTTTGTAAATTAAATTTTTTCTGATAGATAAGTGAACAAATTCATGTGAAACTTTTGCATGCATAAGAACCACACATCTATACAATCATGCATCATGCAGTTCAAAGAAAGGGTCAAAAATATTTTCACTAACCTGGCAAAGTCCATGCTATTGGACCTTCTGCTGAAGAGTTTCCCCTCATTATTATGGTAAACTTCAGCTTCGTTCCCACTACCATCTAGTGTACCAATCCAACGTCTCAGATACGTTCTCTTCAGTAAGTTTGTTAACTTTCCATCTCTTTCATAAGGAACAAGTTTTTTTCCAACAATATCAGCCAAACCTTTTCCTTGTTTAATCTCCTGACCACTTTTCCTGCTAAATGCATCACATTATGGTTAGGTACCAGTACTACAGTAATAAGTTAGCAGTAAAACCAACTGTTGCCAAAGGTGTAGAAAATTGCACAAAAAGCAAGAAAGCAAAAGAAATAGACAGGTCACAACAAATCATCTCCTGAATGAACTACAGGGAGCTAACTGAACGCCAAAATTTATCAGTTCAGAACAAGATCATAGGAAGAGTAATTGGATTCATTCCTGCATAAAATCAAGTGGTGAGTGGTGACACATTATTATGCAATGTGAGACATAAATGTATGTGTACAGTCTGATGAAAGAAAATCTACAAAAGAAGCCACTTAAGCAATTGAATGATTTAAGAGCCAAGAAGATAACAGTTCAATATTTTATACATGAATTTAAAATGATACAATAACATTTTGTTTAAAAGAAAAGAGAATCTAATAGGATTCCTTGAGAGGATATGTGGTTGGTCTTGAAAAAAAAGGGCACCATGTGTTGATGCAAGCAAGGATATGTACAATAGAATAATAACTTTGGGTCAAATTGGTTCAAACTCCAAGAAGAGGCTTATATAGGTTCAGTGTTTACCTCTGCCTTTGGTCATGAAAGACTTACACAAAGCATGCCATACACAAATTCCAGGATGTAGGTTGTTCATCGACATTATGGTTTTAGTTCACAAAATCAGAGAACAGGCTCGTTCCAAAATCTATTTGTGGAGAGACTTCAGAACTGAAGTTTTACTCTTTACCAATTTCCAAGGACCTCCAGTGAAATGACAAGGAAGAAGAGAAAAAGGTGGTCTTATTGTGCATTTCAAGGTAAGGGAGACATTTTTCTTGTGCGCCCTACTAAATCAGTTGGACTACAATGTCATTAAGTTTGATGACATATGCCAGGCAGTGTTGAAAAACACATACAACACCACTAAGAACTTCTTTTGACTTTCCCTATCTCCAAATAATTGTTACTCCATCTGCGGTTTTTTTTTTTTTTTTTTTTTTTTTTTTTTTTTTTTTTTTTTTTTTTTTAAATACTGGTGACTTATGAGGAAGCCATAAGCACTAATCTCAACCAAAACTTTATTTCTAGGAACTTCATAAGATGGGATTTCTGCCTTAGGCTCTGTTCATACGATGCCTTAATGTAACATTTATTGAACTTTAAAATTAAAGATTGTAGTTCTTTAAGAGTTTCTCTAATATATTCCCTAAATACTGGAGCACTCTCCTTTTTTCACTAAAATGGCCATTTAATTATCAAAAAGAGACCCCGCTTCTCCCCCACCTCCTCAAAAGAAAGTACAGGACACATGGCGCAATAGCCAATCAGATTGACACATCATCAATACTTCACCCATTCATCAATGTAAGGATGTATACCAACAATTAGTGATAAAACCGAAGCTCCAAAACAGGAAAACAAAAGCAGTTGCAGAAGAAAAAAGAAAATAGTAACTTATATGACAGAGGTAAGGTTCCGATAGAAAAGAAATCATACTCCTGAAGTAGTTGATATTCCTGCTTTATTTGTGCCAACTCCATGAGAGCTTTCACCTTTTCATTGGTAACCTGGACAGGTAGAAGAATTGCAGAACCAATAAATCCAACTGAGCCATCCATGCTTTGTTACAGAGCATAATTAAAGATGAAAGGTAGAAGAATTTTAATTTTTGCACAAGGACACCAAAAATTTCATATTCATAATATTGCGTCAAACTACAAATTTAGAAGCTAAAACTCTAGAATCGGAATGTGTGCACTCCACTGGACCATTTCCTACCCAAAGAAATAAAGCCACTCGACTTTATGTAAAATCGTAATGCCTTCAACAGATATATCCTAGACTCAGAAAGGTGTGTACTCCACAGAAGTTTCTTGTTTTGGATATTTTGAAGTGTTTTGAGCTATTGAATAATCAATTATCCTGTCTGATTATAATTCCACTGATTTTCCACTTAAAAAATTCACCTTATCCTTTGATTAACCAGTCAATATCTTGAGACTAGAGAACAATCATATTTGATCCATTTTAAGGACTAAATACACTCGAAGAATCCAAACCTAACAAGTCCTGAAAAAAAAAGGCCATGACTGGGAGATTTTCCTACTTCAAACGAGAACCCATCTGACAATTGGTAGAATAAATAACTAATTATTTTTGGAAGAAAAAAAATGCAGATCAACGCATTTTTGCTAGTACAATTTCCAAAAGGTATGAAGCATTATTGTTTTTTGCCATTTTTCTTTCTTTCTTTTTTTGGGGGAAGGGTGGAGATTGTTGACAGTGAAACATGGAAGTTAATCAGAAAAGACTAGGACACTACCATGGAGAAAAGACGAGAAGATGAGTAGGTAATACATCAATATGAACCAGGACCCAATAATCGAAAAGCAAAACCTCATAATAATTATGTGCTTCCAAAAATCCCCGTCCACTCAAATATTTCTTCCAAAAACCACATAAATTTCTTCATCAATTCGGTGATGATGCAAACAAATAATGTCAAAAGTCCCTCAAGGCAGCACGCCTTTAAAATCATGGAGCTAAAGTGCCAGAAACAAACACTGAAATTACCTGTAATAAGTTTCTCTGGAGTTCCTCCATTTTCCTTTGAAGAGCTGCATTCACATTTCTCTCCAGTAAATGTCTTTCTTCCTGCTGTGATAAAAGCAACAATGCTGCAACCTGACAAGATTACATACATGAGGAAGAAGAACACACACACACACACGAAAAGCACACAACGCACGCTAACAGAAAAGCAGGGGAGGGGAGTGGGAGACAGAGAAAGACGTGAGAAAATATATATTTTTTAAAATAAAACAAAACAAAATAAAATAAAATAAAAACCTTCTCTTGCAATGCCTGTGCAAGGGCTTGGGAAGCATTGCCTTTTGCTTCAGCCATAATGTCTGGTAAGCCAGGACCACTCCTCTGGAAGCAATGGAATAAATTGGTACTAAAATTAGAAGTTGCAGGAAAATAGGACCAATATTCATATAAGGTGTATATATCATCATTACATCATAACTCCACTAGAAATAATATTAGAGACTAAGTCTTGTAAACAAACACTGATTGTTATAGTCAAGTAAAGTATTTATGAACAATGTAGAGAGTTACTGCACAACAATTTCCCTTTTTTTTTTTAAATGACAAGGAACCTCTTCAAGGCAGGGCCACTTTGAGTACCCACCCCTGTCAAGTAAATCCCAGATACACAACCCTGCCTGCAAGAAACCACGTATCAGTAATCCCGGGACTTGAACAGGAGACCTCATGGCAGATTCCTAAGAGGCCAACCAATTAAGCTAAACTGTGCGGGCAATCTTTTTCTTATTTTCCTTTTGATCGGGATTCTAATAAGGAGACTGTATACCAAATATGAACATTAAATTCCATTAAACCAAATTTTTAGCATAAACATACCGTTTCTTTCCTTTCCACATCCAGTAATCCAGTCAACGTTGCTAAAATCTTAGGACTTGGGAGAAATTTAACAATAACAAGTGGCCTGGGTTGGGAAGGACTAATCGGTCAGGCATCTAAAATAAACCATATAAAAATATCTGAACTTAGTTTTCAGTCTCCAGGAATAAAGCTACATGTATGAAATGCTTGCAGATTCTAGGGAGCTAAATTCCTTACAGCAATCTGTAATCATAAGCAACAATAGCAGCAAGCTAAGAGCAAAGCCCGACCCCCATTTGAAGAGGAGAGAGAGAGTCAACAGATTCAATGGAACTTTCTTTGTTAGGCTACCTGGACTTGAGAATAAAATCCCTGGAAGTTTCTTTGGCAGGTTACCTGGAATTTCTTCCTCCCCTTATTTTTTGATAAGTAAATATTGAGTAAGGGAGAGGTGGGGTGCAAACCACAAACATAGCGCAAGACAAAGGATACCATTAATCATATAATTTGGCCTTCACAAAGTTTTATTGGTTACAACCTCTTCCTGCTACAGTTTGGCACCTATACTCACTGTCTCAAAGAGTGGCAGGCAACTTTAATTTTGATCGATCCCCAATGACACAGAGGTCATGGAATTCACAGAATTTCCTTGATCACTTGGATGACACCTATTAGAACACTTAAAATTCTAGAGTATCAATCATAAATAAAAAGAACTCCTACAGTATATTCCATTTAACACAGTAGGTTCTTTTCTTCTTCTTTTTCCCCTTTTTGGCAAGTAACAGAGTGTTTGTGCTTGCGCTTAATATTATATATTGTGTTCACAGCCAGTCCCTAGCCTGGGAAAAGGCAGTTGTGGTAAGTTGATAGCCAGTGTAAAACTTAGTCACTCTATTATGAATGGATCCACTATAGATACTCGTTGGAGTGTCCCCTATACATGTAGTCAACCCTAACCAATCTGTGGAGGATCCATAGCCAATCCCAAAAACTCTAGGACTAAGGTTTTGTTTTTGTTGTTGTTGTTGGGTTTAACACAGCGAGTTATACCCATATAGATCTTCAATTCTTTCCTTTATGTGAGACAAGCCCCACACCTTAATTCCAAGAAAAAAAACATTAAACGATGATAATAGTATGAAAAGTAAAAACAATTACAAGCCCCATCCAATTGTAATTTGTCATAGCCCCTGCGTCAGAACAGCATTATGATTACAATTGGTGGAGTATTGCGCTGCTCGCCATCTCCTAGTCCAGGATTTGTTGTGGTGTCCCCAGTTTCTTCTCTTCATCATTAATCTAGCTTGCATATTGAGAGTTGAGACCCCCAAACAGAAAGATAAGGTGAAACAAAAGTTCTGTATAGTTCTTTCCTTGAAATTCTTTGGAAGGAAAGAAACTACTGCCTTTTTACTTAAAAGTCCATATAGACATCAAATGTGAAGGCTTCAGAAAGGACAAAAAGCCTAATGTTTTAGATAGATTACTAAGGCATCTAGCTGGCTATCTAGATATAGCTTATATACAGAAAGAGATACTTTAATATAGTATCAGACAGAATGTTAAAATCCAGAGGCTTTGTTAGTGTGATTGGTTTAGATTATCCTTCTTTTTTTTTTTTTTTTTACCTATCACCCAGCTATCTACTTCAAAGACACCTGCAAGTGCATGTACATCATTGTGAATGAACTGATAGGACAGAACTTCAAGTGCAGTGATTATATAGGAAGCCCTCATTCTCATCCATCAATAGAGTTTTTTTTTTTTTTTTAATCCACAGGCAACAGAAAACAAGGCCATAAAAATATAACCAAAATATACCCCACACACACACACACAGAAGAAACCTAAAAATATGCAGCATAGGCCGCAGGGAACCAACCTTAGATAACAAGTCAGATTCTACAACAGTGGCCATATGTACATCTCGACATTCATATTCTTCTGGTATTTCTTCTCCTCGAGGAGACCCCAAACTTTGTACTCTGCTCACTTCAAACTGCCTAATATTCTTCTCTATCGTGTCAACTATTGACTTCATATAAGATTTCCCGTCATCAAGCAAATTCATTACTTGAACTCTATGCTGATAATGGTATTGATGCAACTCTGCTATTCCATCCTTAATCATTTTGGTTGAAAATATCTGCTTGTGAGCCAAATAGATTGAAAATTAAACAAAGAGATCAAGATTTAATATTTTTTTCTTTTTCTTTTCTTCTTTTTTTTTTGTTGCCGGGGGGGGGGGGGGGGGGGGGAAGAGAAATTTGCATTGTAGGGCATTAAAGAACTCACATTCTTCTTTTCAAAATCACGAACTTTGGCCTTTAGATGATTTTCAATTTCCAACCCCTATAGACAAAAAGAAAATAAATATTTGGTAAGACACAATCAGTTATTCAGTTCAGAAAACAGAAAAGTCCATAATGGAGATTCCATACCACCCGCAGCTTATTTCGAAGATTATCCATGGATTTCCTTGTCATCTCCAGCTCTTCTTCTAATGCACTCTGTCTGAGGAATAAGTTATTCGAGTTGCAGATAGAAAATAAAATCTCAATCAATTGACAACTAGATATTATGCATTTCAATTATCATATTTAATATGGAAACTAAGAAGAGCTGCTAATGTATGTTTAATTCCTAAGATTTACAGGCTATAGGAACATCAAGTAAATTAATATTTATCATCAAACCTGTGCATGACATACAGTATATCACACAAGCAGGTTAACACAACCACAGAAATGAACAGGTAAAAAAGTGGACCTAACCTATGCACTAATAACTAATATTCTTATACATCTAAATTTCTAAACAACAGGGAACAACTTTCTCATTCAACATGTGATATTAAAAATTGGGACTTTTTTTTTGGCTTATAATAAGTGTCTATTTGGCTAGCTTATGTTTTTGTCAACTTATTTTACCATTCAACTTATTTTTGCTATTATTTATAGGTCTCACTGCATTTTTTGGTACTATTCATGGATCCCACTGTACTATTTCAACTAACATTTACCTTTATCTACAGTACTTTCAGTAAAAAAAAAATTAATTTTAGCAAAATAAACAAATTCCAAACAGACCCTAAGTGGCTAGAGAGGATTTGAACCCAAGATCTTCTTTATGGGGAAACTAGGTAATCCCACTAAGCTACATGAGCCTTGGCAATTGGGCCAATATTTAGGGGTGCAACATTCACTCCCAACAACTGAAACAATGTTGCCTCTTCAGTTTTTTTTTTATTCAGTTCTTTTACAGTTACTGTTTAATATGGGAACCCAAAATGGGAGAGAAAGTAACACCCCGGTCCTTCAAGCCCAACAGGAAGAAGTGCCTGGGAGTCAAACTTTTCAACCTCTCCATCACTAGTCAATGTGGGATGTGTGTGCGTGTGAGTGTGACTCCACTAGTTCAGTAATAACAAAATGGTAAATGCACTGGTATCAAAGTATTTTGTCCCAATAAAATTAAATTAAATTAAAAAAAATTAAAAAGAAAATTAAAAAAAGAAACAGCCTAGAAACAATATTATGACTTTGGTCAAATTTGACATCCTCACAAGAAAATATGACAAAATATATACAGCAAAACTTTATAAATATTGCGGTGATTGATCACAATAAATTAGATTGGGTATCATGTGAAGAAGCCATAAGATGAAATTAGTGATCAATAATGGCTGATGAATGAAACTTAAAAGCCATTAAAACTTACAATGTATTTAGAAGTGGAAGTATCATTAAAACTCCATGTTTCTTGAGGATCATGCAAAAGACAAGCACATTTATCATCCCAAGTTGTACCTTCAAATCCTTTTGGAGACTGTTGCCTAATCTCAAAAAATTTATCAATAACCTGTAAGAGTAAACATGGACACATGAGATCTTAAAAAAATGGTACAAAAGAAAAGCATATTAAATTTAAGAGTATGGTCCTAACCATAACACTCAATCAGTAAGAAAGCAACATATTGAATGAGAAGTCAAACACACTCAACCAGGAAAATTAAAATCATATAGCTACCCTGAATGTGTAAGGTCTTTAAACAATATCCTGTAGAATTCTAAACAGAAATTATCAGGTGAAAATATATGCTGTTGATCATCATGTGAAAACATATGCTGTTAATATTTCTTTTATTGATGGATAAATAAAACTCACATGAGCATGTAATCCATGACTCATCCCCCACTCCTTGCTAGTCAGGGAAGTAGATGCCATGTGGTCCAAATACCCAGGGCAACTAGAAATTTAGTACTATATCAATGCATATCCTGTTAAGCATACATTAAATGTTCCTTTACAAACCTAATTTCCAGATACATATAGAGCTATTCTTGTTGTTCCAGATTATTTTCTAGCTTATTTTGTTTATTTAGCTAGGTACAAGTTTTTAAAGCCCCAATTTTTTCTACGCACAACTGTACTTTTACACAATTTCTTTTTAAACAAAATAAGCCAATGAAAATAAGCTCATATATACATACAAGAAATTCTATAGCAGATTTTCTATACACACACGCATGCATAAATACAACTCATACACTCTTCAAGATTGAACCCATGATCATTGGCAAAATTGTAAGCAATTCTCAAAAATAGGGGAAGGAGATGTTTTTTGGTCTAAAGACCATTGGAAAGATCCTAAGCAGATTCACAAAATTAGGTTTTATGTTAACTGCATTATCATATTAATAAAGGACATACATACATACATATATATATATATATATATTCTAATATATATATTACTTTTATACTATTTCTATTTATACTATAAAACTAAGCTATAAAACAAAGAGTCTCGCAGTTTCACTTCACTTCGGATTTGAATTCTATATAAATTGATTAGAAACATATGCTTGCGTATTTGTCCATAGGTCAAATCGGATATGTAATCCCTGTAAATTGCGTGAAAGTAAGATACTCCAAATTCGGGAGTCCAAGAGTTTTTCTCCTCAGGAGGATAGATGGGGCAATTCAAGTGAGATCCAATGTAGATCCAACTTTCTATTCAATCGTGGGATCCAGGTGGTCCGGGGGCAATCGCTCCCGAAAAGGAATCTATTGATTCTTTCCCAATTGGTTGGACCGTAGGTGCGATGATTTACTTCACAGGCAAGGTCTCTGGTTCAAGTCCAGTATAAATATATATATATATATATATAATATTTTATAGGTAATCATAGAACTATTATTAATGAAAAAATAGGAAATAGTACAACTTGTTCATGATGATGAACAACAAGAAAAAGATAAAACAAACAGCAAAAAAGATGGAAATCAAGAAACTAATCTAAGAGAAAACATAAACTCAGAGAGAGAAGAATAATCAGTAAATTCCCAATACCGAGACCACTCAAAAAGACTACGTTGGCATAAAACCTTTAACTCATCCAATGTCTTTTCAGTGTCCTCAAAGGAACGACGATTTTGTTCCAACCAAACAGTCTATATTAAGCAGCCTAGAATCAAATTCCAGATGCTCGAATTATGCTTCCCAAGCCACTGATGCCAGCAAAATAACAATCCCACCACCGATCCTGGCATAACCCAGTTTATACCAAAAGCCTGAAGTATAAAAGTCCATAAAGTATGTGCAACAGGACAACAAAGAAGAAGGTGGCCCACCGATTCCCCATCACAACAACACATACAACACCGATTTGCCAAAGGGCGACCCCTAAGCATTAGATTATCCAAAGTGAGAATCCAATCATGAGCAATTGTCCACAAAAAGAAAGCCACTCGCTTAGAAACCTTTGGTTTCCAAACACCCTTCCAAGGAAACAAAGAATCCAAAGTACCCCAAATCACATGGTAGTAAGACCGGGGGTCAAACTTACCATCTCCTTTTAGCCACCAACAAGGAGTATCACTCCTTTCACCCCAAGGAATACAAGATTGGATAAACTGAAGGAGAGAATAAGATGCAGCTAGCTCCCAATCTTCAAAAGCTCTATAAAACCTTAAATCCCACACTCTAACAATACCCCCCTCTGGAGTCCACAAAACCTCAGAAATACAAGCATCCTTGGCTACTGAACACATGTAGAGCTCCGGATAGAGGTTTTTTAGGGTATTATCACCAATCCACCTATCGTGCCAGAAACAGATACGAGTGCCTTCACCCACTACAAAAGACAAATGCTTAGAGAAACTCTCCCACCCTTCATGAATGCTTCTCCAAAGACCACATCCATGAGCCCTCCTACAAACTTTAGTACTCCACCCCCCTTGACCCTCACCATATTTTGTGGAGATTACACTCCGCCAAAGATGGGTAACTTCACGACCATACCTCCGCAGTCATTTCCCTAATAAAGCTTCGTTAAACAACACCACACTTCTTACCCCAAACCGCCCAATTCCACGAGTAAACACACATTTTCCCAAGCCACCAAAGGGTATTTGAAACTCTCCTAAAGAAAATCCCTCTGAATACTTTCCAATCTAGCAGCCCAGCTTTAAGAATAGTAAAAAGAGATAAAAAGTACGTTGGAAGACTTGAGAGAGTACTCTTCAATAATGTGAGCCTACCACCCTTAGATAAATAGAGATGCTTCCACCCTAATATATATATATATATATATGCATAAAATTTGTAAAAGATCTCATGATCGCTCTTCTAGCCTCTTTATGGATTTTAAAAATTAAAAATAAAAAAAATAACACTTTAAAGAGTCAAACGCCTTCAAAGAAAAGAATAACCAAAATCCAATCCTCTTTAATGGAAACCCTGGAAACCCTAAAAAGTGTATACTAGTTTTGGATCCTGAATACCTAACGAAGTAGAAGTCCAAGAATGACATACAAAATAAAATGAAGTGATCAATTGATTACCATGATTGCCCAGATTTACAAATTCAACCAAGGATGTGGCAGAAGACAACTTAAGGTCAGTTTAGTAGGTCGGAAAAATGGGAAGATGGAGAAGACACCAGTTTTGCATCATGTAGATTTAGCATGAGGGATTAAAAATAGTTATGAATTTCCTTTATTCAGTTAGAAGAAGAACGTGAGGAAAGAATTTGTAATTGTGTAAGTGTTTTTTTTTTTTTTAATAAATTGAACAGTGCTTCTATGTTTATCACAATAATATAAATCATGAAATAAAGTATTGCATCACAAATAACTTTCAATAAGCATGCTTCAAATTTATTATGAATTTTTTGTAGTTTATTGTATAAAGAAATGTTTTCGTTTTTTTAGGTATAAAATTTTATTCAAAACAAAAACAAAGAAGTGAATTTGTTTTTTTTTATAGGTAAAATCTCACTAACAATAATGTTGCAACAGTAATATTCATTCCCTTTTGTTAAGTAATGGTAACATTCATACTTACCAAAACATAAACAAAATAGTATATAAACACGTTCTGACCCCAAGAAAATGCCAACATAAGAGAGGTTTGATTAGTCACAAGGGGCAAAATGGTACCTCCATTTCATTCTTTACTTAAAGAACCATGTTTTCTCCACTTTTCCACCCAGATTTGGGCTGATGAGAGCCGGTGGGATCGGATGGATAATAATTATCCAGCCCCCTCTCTTTCCTTTGTGTTTTCACCTTTCAAGTCTACCAAACAGTAGAAAACATTAATCCCCCTCTCATTTTCTCTCCTTTCTCTTCTACACTCCCTATTCTCCCTACCAAACAGGCTTGACAGTAAAGCGGCTCTGATACAAGTTTCTCCTTGACAAGTTTCTTATCTTTCTATAGAAAGTAGTTTTTCCCCCCTATTTAACTGGAACATACACACGCTACTGACATTAAAAAGCAGTAAACATTAAAAAAACCATTAAAGCTTATAATTCTTGAAGGCCACGATACCAAAGCTTCCATAATTGGGCAAATATAACACCAACTGTTAGCAACATCAAAGGTGCTCATTAAAAAAACAAAGATCACCTAAAAACCTACTATTTTTTTAGTCAACACTCCACACATAACAGAAACAATTATTCTCGCCAAAGGTGAATTTTTCCAGTCCATAAAGCTACACCCAATCGAGTTAGGCTCAAAAAATTTGTGTAACCAATTGTAACTGGCAAATGCTACAAAAATTTACTACTCATTTGGTTTGGGGTAATCTTTTAGGATCCCAGGAATCCTCTAATGATTCCCAAGCATTCCTATTTTTAGTAGCAAACAGCTCAAGGGAATCTAGATGCCCACAAGCATCTGGATTCCCATTTTGGGGGTTTGTGTAGTCCCTTTTAAAAAGGTAGGCGTCCACATTCTCATGGCCTGGAAAATTTCAATTTTTTTTAAGTGACAATTATAATACCAATTTAATAGCATTTTGATTAGTTGGGTTAAATTACCAACACGTGAGATTTTAAATGGGAGGTAGAGTGGAGGAGATAGGGATCAAACTCAGGACATCCTGCTCTGATACCGTGTTTAAATAGTTGATTGTCCCTAAAGCTTAAGCTCTTGGGATATGGGAAATTTAATCAATTAACGACATACTTCTAACAAGTTTATATATAAATTTTTCTAATAAAGTGCTTATGCTATACATTAACTTTTTTTTTTAAAAAAATATTATGGTTGTATTCACCTTTAAGGAATACTTTTTACTTTTATTTTTATCTCCTATTTGGAATTGTTTTTATCTTCTAAGAAAATATATGTGTTTGTTTGACAAAGCATGATGCCCTGAAAAAACATTAAAAAATATTAAATAATTATTTTGGGGTTTTACAAATTGTTCTTCTATTTAAGAGTTTCAAGTTTCTCTTCGATATTCCTTTTGATATGTCTGTACTTTTTTGACACTTTGTGTTCATCATTGTGGACAGTTTATTTGATCATTAATAAAGTTATATCACTTATCAAAAAAATTCATATAAGATTCTTAGAAATAAACCAAACATGGGGATCTCACATTCCCGAGATCTTATCAGATTCCTAATCAACCAAACATCTGCATGCTTACCTTCTTGGGCATCCAGGATCCTAGAGATCGCAAACCCAATAACCTAGATGCCAAAGAGCATATTTCCCAGACATCCAGTTTCCTAGGCTACGTTAGGGTAATAATTACACATAAAAAAATGATGTTCTATGCATGGTAGATGATGTTAACGAGGTCCTGCTATCACCTAAGAAAAACATTATTTTATTTTATTTTAGAAGTAAATTTGCTTAGACATCACCTAAGAAAACATAACATCAATGAATGGGTCCATTACAACATTAAAGGGTAGATGGGGTGACAATTAAAAGGACAATCACCTTCTTGAAAGTCTTATTTTGATCTTCTTGCTTTGCTAGATCAATACGCAACGTATCACTAAATTTCTTCTGTTCTAGACAGTCTGATGTGAGCTCCTCTAGCCTGTGTCACCAATATCATGCAAATTAAACAGATGAAAATTTCTCATGTAAGAGTCAGAGAAGTAGCAGAATTGAAATAGACTATGCACCTTTTCTGCTCTAAACATATATCAACAAAATTTTCGCACAACACCTTGTGGTCAAGAAATCAGTAGACACCTCACTGTACTAAGGTACGGATTAAAAGCATCCGAGAGTAAAAGGCCACAGATTTCTTTCATAACACCAAGATGCACTCGCAAGTTTTTTGAGAAATGATAAAATTATAAAGGAATTACATGTCATCTCTAGTTTAAAACAAATTCTCACTTATTACAAGTATAGAAAAAGAATAAAAGGGATATGTAGAATATTTACATCAATAGCTAATGAAAGCAAGAACAAGAGGAAATAAGACGCAACAAAACTCAATGAGATTACGGATCACAAAAGGAGACTTAATGAATCTCCATCTAATGCTATGCTTTTATCTATAGAGTAATCCTAGCCTTCAGAAAATTTTACCAGAGTCTTCCCCAATAAACCAAACAATTGCAAAGAGCAGGACTTTCTACATCATCCTATTATCCATAATCCTAGTGCCAGCTTCCCACCCTTCTAGCACCTCCTTAAAAGAGAACAGCACTGCTGCTTACTCCTGAAGCTACTAAAGGAATTTACCCATATAAGGGGAAAAGGTGCAATGAGTTGTAATCAAATGATTCTCATTGTGTCTTCTATAACATGCACGGATCAAGAAGGTCAAGGAAACATGTAATCCACCATTAAGATCTTATTACCGCATGATAAATAAAATAATAAAAAAACATAAAAGTAAATTGAATTACTGAACCCACTCTAGAGGGAAGAAGATATCACCAAAACCTACCGTAAACTCCACCTACTAAAGCAATATCAACTTCAAAAAATACAGGGGAAACTTGTCACAATTTTTCTTGGGGGCGGGGGTGGTGTAGCAATGCACTTCCATTGGGGAATGAGATGAAAAACAAGGAATTTGATTTTCTTCTTTCCTAGTAGAGGATTTTTTTTTTTTTTTTTTTTGGGTTGAAATTTAACCAAAATGTCAAATACTCAAATATATCCTTGTCTTTTGACTTCAACTATCTATAGTCATCATACGTTTCCCTTATTGAGTTATTCTATTTCTTTTCCTCTCATGGCTTCTGTTAGGAAATTTCCATCGGTATTTGATCAGTGCATCATTCTATAGATAGATACAATAGCAAATAAAACTTTTAATGTTGACTGAGGAGTCAATTTTGTTTTCTCTCATGCATGGTGAGTACAAATACTGAATGGACATTAAGGGTTAAGAACTGACAAATACCTCTTCTGGATATTGCTCAATTTCTGTGTCATAATGTCCTCCTTCTCCTTAGCCTTCTCAGCCTGTTACCAGCAGTATAACATTTTCAAAGACTCGAAAGCAGAAAAGATATTAGAGTATAATACAATAAACTCAAATTTAAGAATGATCAGTCATTACCTCCATTATTGAATGGTCTCTTTCAGCAAAAGCAGCTGCTACGCAGCCTTGGAAAAATTTAAGCTGCTTCTCAGCTTCCATATTCTGCAAAAGGAAAATGAAACAAATTATAACCACAAAATAAGGTCTCCATTTATGTTTATCAAACATAAGATATAATTCTGTCTCTTGGGAGGCCAATTCAAAACCTAGAGGTAATATAACTATTTTTTTTTTAAAAAAAAAACTACTATCCATGCAGCTTCCCAAAACTAATCTCCATCTTTTCCTTTTCAAAATTATGTGCAAATACTGTTCCTAACAGACTTGCAGAAGCTAACAGCAAGACTAAAAGGTAGGATGGTCATGGTAGTTTAACCATCACTATCTTCTCTCAAGGCGACGTAAGAACAGATCAAGCTAGATCCTAAAAGAAGAAAGGGCAGTAGAATAAATAATTATTCAAATAAAAGTACAAAAATTTCAAGTAAAAGATGATATTCAAAAAGTTAGCAATAGTTCCAGGAAGCTTTGGATAGATATG
Organism: Quercus ilex subsp. ballota; assembly: GCA_032727855.1. NCBI lineage: Eukaryota > Viridiplantae > Streptophyta > Magnoliopsida > Fagales > Fagaceae > Quercus > Quercus ilex. The sequence continues at coordinate 32,660,543 of CM064918.1, read as the reverse complement.
AATTTTGATGGAAGCTTCATATGTTAGCAAATAACACAACCCTTAAAATGAGGAGAACCGCCGCCGAGGGGGGGTGTGTGTGTGAGAGAGAGAGAGAGATACCTTTGAGACCTCTATACCATGCAGATCTGCAAGTTGGCTCTGGGGAAAGCAAAGAAAACTTATAAGTATGTAATGGGGATTAAGCAAGTTGCACACATAAAAAGAAATATATAATAATAATAATAACAATAACAATAAATAAATAAAATGAAATGAAGATCTCACTTTGATTCGGTAAGCCTCTGAAAGTTGCTCTTGAAGATTTATATTCTCTCTTGTGCAAGCAGCTAGCTTCTTCTTCAAGTTCTCAATCTCCTGCTCCAAGCCAGCTGTCCTAATAGGCAATTCATTTTATTACAACAATACCAGCAAGCAAGCTACAGGCACCCCCCTTCTTTCCTTTCCATCCCACCCTCCCAACCAACAAAAGATGGAATGAGAGAAAGGGGAAGATAGATCATTTGGACTGAGAAGAAAAGATTATACCTTTGAAAATGCATTCGAGTAGCCACAGCAAGGTAGCTAGGTCCAGCTTGTTGCATACACAATTGTTCAATATCTTTGCGCAATTCATCACGCTCTATAAAATAAAAAATAATTCATATATTGTATCTTATGATTTATCCACTTGAGATTTTGAAAATGGCTTTGTTGAACTTAAAATTCACCCAATGAAATTAAATAAATAAGTAAACAATTATGACAAAACAGATTTGATACTGGAAAACAGAGTGATAAACTTAGAACATAATGTTCTAGGAAGAATGACTTAAAATTTGATACGTGAGGAATGAATCCTTTAACTATTTAAAAACTCAGTTTGTCTAATCGGAAAATAAAAAAAATCCACATACAGGAAAAGAGAGCGTAGAAGATCAGGTTTCACTTTTCACACACGGGAGTAGTCCAATTACTTTGTTCATGAATTGGTTGATTGATGAGAATTTATATGTAGAACAAGCAGCTGTATCTCAGAGTAAAAAAGTTGAAAATAAATCCTTTGTTTATCAGGAATAGAAATCAATAAAGAACATAGTGGAACGACAACAACAAGAGGTGTACAAAGTATCTCTTGGGAAAATTGAACTCTTAAAACTCAAAAGGGCAACAAAAACCAAAAAAAAAAAAAGAATGACAGGCTAGGCATAACCCATTACTCTTGATTTTATCAGATGGAACGTTTTGTTTGTTTCCTTACACAGATCGATAGGAGTAAAAAGTACAGGAAAGCAAAGAGATGCCAGAAGAAGTTCAAATTGAATGTTGAATTAGGTCAACATTAGACACTAGCTCAGTGATAAAACATTTTAGGACCAAGAGATGAATGCCAGAAAAGCAAAGTGTGCATACCATGTTCCAACTGTTGGATGCGAGTCACCGAGGATTCACTATCATTTAAACTCTCATCCATGTCTGAAAGAAAAGTTAGATTACAATAGTTAAACCCAATAGAACAGATCACACAATTCAATCCTAAACAACAACAGTTGCACAAAGTAAACCAACATAAAAACCAAAAAAAAAAAAAAAAGTATTCTCATCCAATCCTGGTCCAAACAAACACCATACTGATTCTAAAGTAGAAACAACAGCATTTTGCCAATTGGGTATCTTTGAAATACAGTACCCTTTCAATTAAAACCCAAAAAAACCAAAAAAAAAAAACAGAACACAGCCACACCAAAAAACACAAACACAACTATTTGCTAGCTTTTAAGAACATAAAATAAAAAAATAAAAAATAAAAAAAAAAGAAAAAAATAAAAAAAGCAAAACGATCCGTTTGTTTTGACAAAAATGGTTCCAAAAAAGTGTTCCACAAAAACTAATGTTTCTACATGGATCAAGTTTATGCCTTGATACAGACTTACATACATAGACAAATATGTATTAATTTGGTAGAGTTAAACTTGTATCTTCAATTAATTTTAATCCCCATGATTGGTACCACTCTAACACCTTCAAATTAATTTTCGTTCTGCTTAGAAAATAATTATGTTAAATCAATTTCATACTAACCAAACAGCAATACATAACTAAAATTCCAGCCCCATAAAAAAAAAAGAGAGAAGGAAAAAATTTTTGAATTATGATCAATAATACGAAAATTAACATATATAGTAGACATAAGAAGAAGGTTACCTGAGAGAATAGAAAGGAGAGAGATATCGAACTAGAGAGGTCAAAGAGCGAACGAGAATTTGGTTTGGTTTTGCTTCTCTCTCTGTCTCATGTCTGTGCAAGAAATGAACCTCAATATTTTTCTTTTTTATTTTTGTCCAATAGTTGTTTTTGTTTTTTTTTTTTTTTATAATGTTATTAATAAACTATTTTAAAAAAGATTTAATATTATATTTATGAAAAATATGAAAAAACTTTCAAAAAAATTTAGGTTAAACTATATATTTGATCACTATCATATATACTATATTTTAATTTGATCTCTAACTTTTCAATTATGTCAATTAGGTCTCTAATCTTTTAATAACGTATCAATTTAATCTCTGTCATTATCTTTTGGATGAAAATTGATAACGTGTTTAATGGCTAAAACAAAAAATTAGCTTCCGTTGATGTGACAATAAACTTAACTTTTATTTTGATAATTTGTCATGTCAGTAATTTTCATTTAAGATATAAGGGCATAAACTAAATTGACACGACATTTAAATGATGGAAACCAAACTGACACAATTGAAAGATTAATAACTAAATTGAAATATAATGTAAAAATTAGAACTAAATACGTAGTTTACCCAAAAATTTAAAAAAAAAATTTCTTATAAATTTTTTTTTCTTATAAAAAATTTCTAAAAATACTTTTTAAACTAATATTTTTAGTACATCTGTTAATTGTTTCTTTTTTTAAAAAAAAAAATTAAGGATAGAAGTTAATACACACATCATGTTACACACTTTTTTTTTTAATTAAAATTGTGAGTTAAAAACGCAATTTCATTTAAGATTGCATTTTCAACTCACGATTTTCAATTAAAAATTGTGTATAATAAAGCGTGTATAATATATGATAAACAATAATAAAAAAATAAAAATAAAAAAGTAAACAAAGGCTTGATTTAAGAAATTTTTTTATAAATTTTTTTTAAAAAAAATAACTAACTTTTTTTACAATTTTTTTATATTTAAAATAGTATTAAAACTTTCTCAAATGGCTCACACAAACAATATACCCTTTTATTAAACCCATTAGTTGTTGTTCTTTTTTTTTTTTTTTCTTTTTGGCTGAATTGTTGTTATTAATAATTGGATGTTAGTAAAGTATTGCTTACGTGTTCATTTAAAAAAATTAAAATGTATCATTGGTTACGTGGTTAGTAGATTTTGAAACTTTTGATAAGACCCGGATATTCCACCCGAAAGCAAAAGAATAAAAAAAATTGTCTGGTTAATAGGTTATAGACTTATAGGTGTTCTTAGTAATTATGCATTTTTTTAATGAATTATTTTAAGAAAATAAGTACGGGTGAAAGAATAATAGCCTATTTCAGTTGTACAAGTTTCTGACACATTTTTTTAATTTTTCTCTTGGATAAATATTTAAATATGCTAACATTTTTTATTGGTGACTACTGGCTACTGTATTGTTTAAGTGTTAACATATAATCTCATGGAATCCAACGGGGACAGGCTCCTCTCCCGTTAGAAACCCTTCCATTATCTCCCTTTTTTGTATAGATAAAGGATACGTGACAATTAAATGATCTAATGATTCAAAAAAAGCCAACTCAAACTATCTTTAGTTCTGCAATCTTCTACCCTTCGCCTCCCTCTATTCTCTGAAACATCACCACGCCGGACCCATTCTCTCCTTGGTTTTTTTTTTTTTTTTGAAGTGGCATAACAATGAGTGGGTAGGAAGGCTTCCGGTGGGATCTCGGTAATAGCATGATACTTCGTGGAGTGGCTTGACTGGATTGAGGGTAAGCGTTGACTTTTTCTGGGTTTCTCTGCGGAAGATGGCATAAATAGTGATTTTGGGTTGAGGGATGGGTAACCTGTGTTGTGATTTCCAATGTGAGTAACTTCTTTGTGGTGCCAATGGTAATAGAAAGGTATGGCAATGGTTATGAAGATGGGATTACAACAGAGAAGTAATTTTTTTTGTTTTTGTTTTGTATTTGTTTTGTGGGTTTCTGATGGGTAGAAGTATTAAGAATATGAATCCTAGTAAATCACCATTTGTTGAAGCTAATGAAGATAAAGTTAGAGAAAAAAATAAAGTCGCACATAACATCAGATAACTAGAGTTTATCCCTTTTAGTTGTAATCTTTTTATTTTTCAAATGCTTGTAATTATCCTTATAAATGAAATCCATACGGAAGCCTGGAGATTGATTTGGCTACTAGTTTGCTTTACACTCTGTTTTTCAAACTAGAAGAACACTATGGCAGGGAATGATTTTATTCTATTTTTTTTAGAACCCAATTTACTGTTGCTTGGGTATTTTTGCTTCTTAGGATGCAAAATGGTGAAAATATTAAAGATTTCATCATTCATTTTCATATGTTGACAGTAAAAGTTAGCCAAATGGGTTGAATTTCTGTAAAATTTTCTGGTTGTGATTATAACAAGTCTTCAGTTTTTTAAAATGGTATTAAACCTTTATTCCTGCATTCTTACAATAAAAAAAGGTTCTTTTGTTGATTTCTTTGAAAAGCTCAAGTTCATAAGTGATGAAGTTTGAAACGATGATGACATTGATGAGTTTGTTAAAAAACAAGGAGAGAATGGGTCCGGCGGTGGTGATGTTTCAGAGAATAGAGGGAGGCGAAGGGTAGAAGATTGCAGAACTAAAGATATTTTGAGTTGGCTTTTTTTGAACCATTAGATCATTTAATTGCCATGTGTCCTTTATCTATACAAAAAAGGGGGAGAACGGGAGGGTTTCTAACAGGAGAGGTGTCTGTCCCAATCCAACGTGCGTTTGGATTGGGCCCAATCCTTGCGTTCTGCATTTTTTCTGCGGGTCTATAAGTATAGTTTATATATCCACAGAAGTTAACCAAACACAAATTTCAATATAAATTTGGATCATACAGTACTATTCACACATTTAAAAATTATTTTGTTACAATGTTTTCAACAATCAGTTTTCAGTTTTTAGCAAATAAGCGGTATCCAAACATACACATATCCTGATTTATTTTGAATTCAACTATATCTTGATTTATTTGTGAATGTTTGTGGAATTGTTCATTGTGTTCCAAGTTAATGTTGAATGGAAATGGTTATCTTTTCAAGTTCTTTGAAGGTGTCTTATTAGTATATAGATATTGTCATTCTGTAGCTATCTCTAAAAAGTAGTTCAAGAAAAAGATGTTATTCACTATTTTAAATATAGTTTTCCTCCAAACAAATTTAGAAGAATCTCTTTCAATTCATTAAGGTTGTGTTTGTTTTGGGTGTAAATGAAATTTGGAAAATATTTTACACCCTAACGTGTGTTTGGATGCACATGTAAAATACAGTCAAACTGAAAATTATTTCATTTAACTGTAAAATATAGCCCCTTCACCCTTAAATTCATTTACAGATCCCATTTACCTTCAAAACCCATTTTTTAGACTCTCAAACCCAAAGAGAGAGAGAGAGAGAGCTAAAAGGGAAAGTCACAAACTCCGACCACCCAACCCCGAATTCGGTCAGATCACGCTGCCCCATTCTCCTCCATGCATCACTCACGAGTCACACCAAGCCCAAGCCCAAGCATGGAGAGATTGGCTGCCTACGAAGCCCAGATCGTCGTCCTCGACCCACAGCCCTGCTATCGTGCATGCAAGCCCCACGACTAGGGTTAGATCGTCTCCTTACGATCTCGTCGCCACCACCCATGACCGATCTCATCGCCACTGCCTCTAGATCGACCCACCCATAACTAATCGCCTCTATCTCTTCTCAATCCACCTCTCTTTTTTCATCAATCACTCACTCTTTCTTTCTCCCTCTCTCAGTTTGACCAAGGATGACAATGTTTAATGAATGGTTTTGTTTTGACTTTTGTTTCTTTAAGTTTATGTATTGAAATTTTCTATTATAAAATTTGTTTGGAAGCTGAGAAAATGTGAAAAACTAGTAGAAAAAGAGCATTTTCAGAATGCAACCAAAAACCTAAAAACATTTTCCAAAAGCAATTTTCAGAATGCAACAAAACACTTGAAAACATTTTCCTTTCCCAAAAATATTTTCACCTGAAAATATTTTACACTTGAAAAATATTTTACATGTTGCCAAGCACAGGTTAAGTGACAATTGATAAAAACCATTTAAAAGTATTATTTAAACAAGTTGCATATAGTACACATAAATGGTTTTATTAATTAACATGTAGTTGTAGATACCACTTTTTGTACCCCTTACGACTCGGGCCCCCGTTCCTCGATGATACTCAAACTCTAAGGCCCAAGGTCAGTTTAGAGCCCAATCAGATATTAAGTTGACTTGAGGAGTGTTAAAATGGAAAATATAACCTTTTGAATGAGCAAAAATCTATTTTTGGAATTAAAATGACCAAAGTAGACCTCGGCCTGCGTACGTGGGTCGCAGCTTGCGTACGCGAGCTAAAGCATGCATACGCAGGTACATTCCTGCGTACGCAGACACATTCCTACGTATGCAAATAGGGTTTCAGAAGTATAAGAAAGACAAGTTTTCTGCATAATAATGGCTGAGGTTTGGAACGAATCTCACATCGTCTGGGAGCCGTTCCAAACCCCATTTTTTTCACTATAAAAAGCTTTACATGGTACATTTTCAAAACACATAGAAATCCCATGAGAAAAACCTAAGATTCACTAGAAAATAGTGAATCAAAAGAGAGTTTTTCACAAAACACCTTCAAGTCTCTTCTTATTTGATTGGGACTTTTTCTGATCCCTATCCTTTGAGTTTAAAATTATTAATCACTATTTCATTGAATTGTGATAGATTTTACTGAGAGGAACAGTCAAAAATCAAACCTAGGAGCTTTTACTTTAAGGTATGTTTTAAAAACTTTTCTTTTTCTTTTCTGCCTTAATCTGTGTTTTAATTTGTTTCTTTTGCTTAGTTTATGTTTATATTTGTTTTTTTTTTTTTTTTTTTTTTTTTTTTTTTTTTTTTTTTTTTTTTTTTGTCTTCAAGCATGATAGGTTGCTGGATTTAACATTTTTGGTTTCTACTCTGTTTCTATGTTGATTAGGGTTTCTAGGTAAGGATCTATGTATGCATGATCTAGCCTACGCACACA